>CM076847.1:159145070-159427570 GCA_039519185.1 Astragalus membranaceus
TGAGTAACAAGTAACATAACCTGAGTAATAAACCTCTAACAGTAAGTGAACTGAGGCAATCTAGTTAGTTAGCTTACTTCAATCTAAGTTATTATCAATTTAAGTAGATTTTATATACAGCAATGCATAAGCACAATACATAGATTAAACATAGATTGAAAATCAAAGCACAATCTAATATCAAATGGAAACAATCGATGACGCAAAGAAATTACCTCCAACAGAACTTATGTCAACACTTCCAAGAAGCCGTTCCTCAAGGAAATAATACAAGTTACTAGTTACACAAAAGACTGCCTTCTGCGCAATAAATTGAAAAATTGCAAGACCAACTACATCAGAACCTAAAACTGCAAATACAAACATATTATACTATAGTAAAAAACATACAATCAAAGAGATCCTATTAAACTTCATTTGACACATTAATCTGGAGAACAACATTAGATTTTGAAATCCTAAGTTAATAACAATCAGTAGGGTTCCAAAACGCAAAAACGCAAAAGATGAGCACAGTTCGAGTATACAATCAGTAGACAAGCACTAAAATCACTCAAAATGTTGAAGAAAAAGGTTAGGGTTCCAATTAGGTTACCTCAGAAGATGAAAACCGGACCGCGCAATTGAGAACTGAGAAGATGAGAAACTGAGAAGACGAGCACGGAAATGAGGAACAATTGGTTCAATTGTTGATTTCTAGGTTTGAAGGTGAGTACGGAAACGAGGAACGAGGAACGATTGTTGATTTCTCGATTTGTTGAAAAACACGAAGGTTCACATGGTGATGGAAGCTTCAGATCCTTCGGATCCATCACCTCGCTACCGTGAGAGAGTCGGAAGACGACAGATCTGAGATCTGACGACGACGCTGAGGCTTGAGGCGTTGAAAGAAGGACAAGGAGAACGGAGGAGAGAGTGAGTACTGCGTGAGGAAGGCAGAGGGCGGAGGGCGGAGGGCGGAGGAGGGCGTTGGAGGGCGATGGAGAGTGAGGGAAGCATTTCGGTAAGTGAGTGAGTTAAGAGAATTGAGAGGGTTCGAGGGAAGAGAAAGTGTTTTAATTGGGTTTTTATGTTTGCGACGGACTTTTAGCATTTTCCGACGAAAATAGCCGTCGGAAATTTGCGACAAACAACGATGTCGTCGGAAACATAAGAGGGAATTTTAGCGCCTCTTTTGCTGGATATTTAACTGATACTTGATTGTTTTAGTTAATATTTAGTTTTTGAATATGAGTTGGTTAATATTTCTTATGTTATTTGTTTAGCAATTGATTGGAGTTTGGAGTTTGCTTGAAAATTTTGTTCAAAAGAGTACGGAAAGCATAAAGCCAGAGACTTCTCTTCACTATCGGTTAGTTAACAAAATTATTGATTATAAAATGTTATTTGATGTTATTAGCTGAAATGTTTTGCGAAAATAAAATAAACTTAGTTTGTTGTGTAATAATTAGATTGTGTTTACACTAATTGTATAATAACTAGCTGAAATTTTTTATATTTTTAAAATACGAATTATTTTAATGTATTAGTTAAGAACATATAAATTAATAGTTATTATTTAGTAAAAATTATTGATGTTATAAGTTCGAATTATTCGAAAAAATAAAATAAATTAGATTGTAATAATTGTTTGTTATTTGTATTTTTTTAGATAAAATAAATACGAAATATTATTATAATATAATATATATATATATATATATATATATATATATATATATCTAATATTAGTAAAAAAAGTAAAATTATTAGTAAAATAAAATGTTACCATTATTATTAAAATATGTTACCATTTACTAAAAAATCAAAATATGAATATATATTCAAAAATAATAGTTAATAGTTTATTTAATTTACTTTGTATATTTGGTCAAACATAAAAATACCAATGTGTATTTTTCTAATACACATATATGATATATGTTGTGTAGTATATATATATATATATATATATATATATATATATATATATATATATATATATATATATATATATATATATATATATATATTAAGGAACATACACAAAAAAATGGATCGTAGTTGGATGTATAATCGAATGTATCCTGGAAGAGCTGGGTTGAAGTGACGTTTTGTACAAGGAGTCGAAGAGTTTGTTCTTTTTGCTAAGCGTCAAAAAGAATTTGAGCGACAAGGTGGAATTAGATGTCCTTGCTTCAAATGTATGTTTTGATCTATAAAAAAGGAAGGTGATGTTCGACTTGATTTGTGCAATAATGGGTTTAAGCCAAATTATTGGATATGGACCCGTCATGGCGAGGTAGCAGCTGGAGTTCCTGCGGTTGATAATGTTCTTGTCAAAGTAGAAGGTCCCACATCAAATCCAGTCGTAGAAGCTTCCACATCAAGTAGTAATCCAACGACTACGGGATCTCAGCCGTTTGATGTTGTTCAGGGGATGATATCTGATGTTGCCGGTGTAAATTTGGATTTTGAAGAACCACAATATGATGCTGAAGAAGTTCCAATCGAGGAAGCTCAGAGGTTTTATATGTTTTTGAGTGAGACAAATAAACCATTATTTGAAGGATCTAAAGACACTAAATTATCAATGTGTGTTCGGTTGTTGGGTCTTAAGTCTCAATTTAATGTTGCGGAATTGTGCATGGAATATATGACTAAAATGATGTTGGATGCAACCCCCATTAGAGGACATTTGCCAGAGAGTTATTAGGATGCTAAAAGATTGGTACCGAAGCTTGACTTAAATTCCATAAGAATTGATTGTTGTGTTTCTGGTTGCATGATCTATTATAACAATGAGTTTGGCATAAATGATAGAGAGTTGCTGGAATACATGTTTTGTCAAGAGCCACGGTATCGTATCAGCGGGAAAAGGACAAGAAAAGGCAAACAAGTTCCAAGGAAATCAATGTTCTATCTGCCGATTATATCAAGGCTGAAGAGGATGTTTACTTCAATGGAAATTGCGCGTAAAATGACGTGGCACTATGAAAATAGAAATAATTCTGGTGAATGTAACACCCCGGTATTTCTATTTATTAAAAACACCCAAGTGCACATTAAACATACATCAGAGATATTATTTCCTGTTCAGACACTGAATACCATTATAAATTTTTCGCTGAATAAAACAAAACAGTCTTATATACAAACAAGACCATAACCTGTCAGCAACTATGGTAGTCAGAGTCATACAAGAAAGCGAAATGAAAGGCAAACATGACACTAATGTCATAGTGCCGAGATACATGGACAACAGAAGGAAAATAAACTAAACATAAAGCTAAGTCATAATCTGTTTCCCGGGGCCACCTACTCGTGCCTCTGAGATTTCTTCTGTCCCTGTTTATCTGTAAAACAACAACAATTAAACAGTGAGATACAATCTCAGTGAGTTCTACCGAGACCCCTGCTGATTCTCTCGGTTCAATTAATAATCATTTTTTTTTTTTTTTTAAAAATCGACACGACACCGACTGCAATAAAGTGCTAACCCCGGTGAACGTGAACAAACAAAGTGCGGCACCGACTGCAATAAAGTGCTAAACCCCGGTGTATCGCACAGTACGACACCGACTGCAATAAAGTGCTAAACCCCGGTGTACGTACAACAACTCATGACATAACACCGACTGCAATCCAGTGCTATATACCCGGTGAACCCCCTTACCAATAGTACATTCTCCTATTGGCACGGAGCCTAGGTTGGGGGAGCATGACTGCCCCGCCTAGTATGTCAAAACATGGGTCGTCACCCAACTCGATATACTATATACGTATATCTACAACACTATGAACATTTAGTTCATTAAATTTTACTTTATCACACAGGACTCATAGTCCATTTGTTAGCAATAAAACGTATCCGCACACGTGTACTATCATTCGGTTTTTCGAAACGGTTTAGATATCCAAAAAGCGTTTTATAAAACCCTTTGTAACACACCCAAAATCATGGCATTATAAGCCTAATATCATTATAGAAGGGTTAGGAAAGGATTAGGAGGGGATTGGAATCGAAACGGAATCATTTAGGGTACTTTGAAAAATTTGGACAGAAGCACACGCACGGGTCGTGCCCCTGGGACGCACGGGTCGTGCGCCCTGTTTGACATTTTTAAACACTGAACCCGCACCAGGCGCACGGTTCGTGCACCCTGGACGCACGGATCGTGCGCATGCGCACGGATCGTGCCCCTAGGACGCACGGATCGTGCTCCCTGGTTGACATTTTTAAAAACGGAAACCGAGCCAGGCGCACGGGTCGTGCCCCTGGTACGCACGGGTCGTGCGCATTTGACAGCATTTCAAAAATAGCCATTTTCATGAAAATCCGCTTTCCGTTTAATCCGAAACTCGCTCCGATCGATTCCTAACTCGAAAACAGATCATACCAAACAATATACAAGTCCAATCAACACCACAAAATCAAGCAATTCAATCAAAGACTCAACGATTACGAATTTCCTTAAAACGCGATATATTTAAAAAAATAACGTTTTCGACTCGAAATCTTTCGAAACTAAGCCACACAATTTATTTCAAAACGGAATAAGCCTAAACGTGAGTAAAACTCACCCTTGAAGCGAGAGCCGATATCGAACCGAATTTGCCGAGACGTCGAATTCACCGAATCGAACTCAAACAACACCGAACCGCTCCTAACTTCGTTCCGAGCTTCTAATCGCGTTCAATCCGTTCCCAGCTTCGCTCCTAAGCATGATTCAATCATCAATTTGATCACACAATTCACGATTTCGCCCAAATCACCTCCAAAACCTCCCCAAATTCGTAGGCCATAAAATAGGGAAAAAAACCGGATGAAATCTTACCTAGCTCTTGGGTTATGATGAGGAGAGTGAGATGATGAAGATGGTGAATTTTGGGGCTTGGGGGAGTGATCCTTCTTCTTCTTCTTCTTTCTTCTTTCTCTTCTCCTTTCTTTTCTTCTTTCCTCTTCTCTGCGTTTTTCTTCTTTCTTTCCTTTCTTCTTTTCTTTCTTTTATTTTAACACACACACACACAAACACATATTTAATTAATAAATTAGTGGTAGCGTGGTCCAATTACCATATTGATCTTGATCCTTTATTTCAAATCCGAAACTTCCTTGATCCGTATTATCCGGTTAACGACTTAATGTTATCCAGTAAATAATTTTTGCACTAAATAAATTTACCAGTCAGGTACTAAATTATCCCCATTGGGTTAACATCCAAATATTTCGTCTAATTATTTTGAGGATGTTACATTCTCCCCAACTTGAAAGAATTTTGTCCTCAAAATTAGACACAACATACCTTAAGAGAACAAATACGGATACCGAGTCCGCATATCGTCCTCCAACTCCCAAGTAGCTTCTTCGGCGGAAAAACCATCCCATACTACCTTGACAATGGGAATTGACTTTGTCCGTAGCGTCCTCTCGCCCCGTTCCATGATGTAATTCGGATTAGGTTGGAAGGACAAGTCCGGTCGAAGGTCAATCGTTTCAAAATCTAGCGGTTGACTTGGATCGGGAATGTACTTCCGCAGCTGAGACACATGGAATACATCATGCAAATTTGACAATGGTGGAGGCAAAGCAATACGGTATGCAAGAGGCCCTATTCGTTCGATTATCTGGAAAGGTCCAATATACCGAGGACTGAGTTTCTTCACCCGTAATGCCCTACCTGTGCCAATTGTTGGTGATAATCTCAAAAACACATGATCACCTGACTCAAACTCTAACGGCCTTCTCCTTTTGTCAGCATAGCTCTTTTGCCTGCTCTGAGCAGTTTTCATTCTATCCCTGATCTGGCGGATCTTCTCAGTAGTGTCGTGAACCATTTCGGGCCCTAACAATCGGTTCTCACCTACTTCCCACCAACACAATGGAGTCCTGCATTTCCTACCATACAAGGCTTCAAAAGGTGCCATTCCGATACTGGAATGATAACTGTTGTTATATGAGAATTCCACCAATGGAAGATGATCCTCCCATTTCTTTCCGTTATCAATTACCGAAGCTCTAAGCATATCCTCTAATGTCTGGATAGTTCTCTCGGTTTGACCATCTGTTTGTGGGTGGTAAGCGGTACTAAGAAGTACTTTAGTCCCCATTGCTTCATTCATAGCTTTCCAAAATCGAGAAGTGAATTTCGGATCTCGATCCGACACTATACTGGTAGGAACCCCGTGTAACCTTACTATGTTCTTCAAATACACTTCAGCTAACTTGGATACTTTACTGCTCGAACGGACTGGAATAAAATGAGCTGATTTAGTTAACCGATCCACAACTACCCAAATGGAGTCGTTACCGGCTTGAGACCTTGGCAACGCCATTACAAAATCCATAGAAATGTTTTCCCATTTCCACACTGGCACGTCTAGTGACCGTAGCAGACCAGCAGGCTTCTGATGTTCTATCTTAACTTTTTGACAAGTTAAGCATTGTGATACGAATTCAGCAATTTCTAACTTCATTCCCGGCCACCAATACATTTGTTTTAAATCTCTATACATCTTGGTGGATCCAGGATGTACAGAAAATAAACTCCGGTGTGCTTCCTCTAGCACTTGCTTTTTAATACTCTCATCGTCGGGCACACAGATCCTACCGTTGAAACAAATAACCCCATCACTATCCTCGGTAAAATCTGGCATCACTTTCTGTGATTGTAGTTTCACATCAACTTCCTGTGCTAAGCGAATAGAATCCCTTATGGAACTAGAGATCCTCATGTGGCTCAACACCAACCGGTTCCTTTTTGGCTTTGACTCCACATTTAAGTCCCGGAAAGACTCCAACAATTCCATTTCATGCATCATTAATCCTGCTATATGAATGGATTTCCTACTTAGTGCATCGGCTACAACATTAGCTTTTCCCGGATGATACTTCAGTTCGAAGTCATAATCCTTCAGAAACTCCACCCATCTTCTCTGCCTGTTATTCAACTCCTTCTGGTCAAACAAATATTTCAAGCTTTTATGATCACTAAAGACTTCGAAACGAGACCCATACAGGTAATGTCTCCAAATCTTCAGTGCGTACACAATAGCTGCCAACTCCAAATCATGAGTCGGATAATTCTCTTCATGAGTCTTCAACTGTCTGGAGGCATAAGCTACAACTTGTTGGCTCTGCATGAGAACACACCCCAAACCCTTCCCAGAAGCATCGCTGTAAATTTGAAAATCCAAGGACGGATCTGGAAGAATTAGGATTGGAGCAGAAGTCAACCTAACCTTCAACTCTTGAAAACATTCCTCACAATCGGCATTCCATATAAACGGTTGGGCCTTGCGAGTCAACCGAGTAAGTGGAAGAACCAATTGTGAAAAACCTTGGATAAACCTCCTGTAGTAACCAGCTAGACCCAAGAAACTTCTTATTTCTGTAACAGATGTTGGTCGTTCCCAGTTCAACACCGCTTCTACTTTACTGGGATCCACAGCAACTCCCGATTGGGAAATCACGTGTCCCAAAAACTTCACTTCCGGCATCCAGAAGTCACACTTCGACGGCTTGGCATACAATTTCTTTTCTCGGAGAACGTTCAGAACAATGCGGAGATGTTGAACATGGTCCTCAATGGTCTTAGAGTACACCAAAATATCATCAATAAAAACTACCACAAACTGATCAAGGTACGTGTGAAACACTCGGTTCATGTAATCCATGAATACCGCTGGAGCATTAGTCAAGCCGAAGGGCATCACTACAAACTCATAATGTCCATACCTCGTACGGAAAGCTGTCTTCGGAATATCTAAGGCTCGTACCTTTATTTGATGATAGCCCGACCTCAAATCAATTTTCGAAAATACCACAGCACCCCGGAGTTGGTCAAGCAAATCGTCAATCCTTGGCAATGGATATTTATTCTTGATCGTCACTTTGTTGAGTTGTCGATAATCTATGCACAGTCTCATGCTACCATCCTTCTTTTTGACTAGCAACACCGGAGCACCCCATGGAGAAGCACTCGGTCGGATAAACCTTTTCGATATCAATTCCTCAAGTTGAGACTTCAGTTCCTTCAACTCTAAAGGAGACATTCTATAAGGAGCAATAGAGATTGATCCTGTACCAGGAATCAATTCTATTGAGAGTTCTACCTCTCGGTCAGGAGGTAAGGATGAAACTTCTTCTGGAAAGACATCTAGAAATTCATTTACCACTTGCACAGATGACAAATCTAAACCCGTTTCAGTAGATGCAGATAACATAATAAGAATAGCTTCCGCACCTTGGAATAATGACTGGCTTGCTTCGGTGTAAGATATCGTCGCTTCAGCATCTGCCTGTGTCAATCCTACGGATTCGGAGGCGAAGCTAATAGTTCGATTGGCACAGTTGATTGTTACATGATTTTCAGCCATCCAATTCATACCCAGAACAATGTCCATGCTTCTCATAGGCAAGCAAATAAATTTTACTACAAATTGTCTGTCGCCTATGACAAGTAGGCAATTTTCACATAATGATTGGGTCTGGACACGACCCTTGGCAGCAGTTAAAATAGTTATCGGTTCGGATAGCTCAGACAATGCTAGTCCCAACCGATCCACACATGCTTGCGAGATAAAACAGTGAGTTGCACCAGAATCATATAAAATATTGACTGAATTATTAAAAAGAGATCCCGTACCCCTCAGAAGATTATCAGTAGGTGTGATGGTTCGAGCATCTAGAGTGTTGATTCGCCCCTGACTAGGAGCATTTGGTGCTCTTTGCAGATTCTTCTTTGTTGGGCACTTATTTGCATAGTGTCCCTCTTCATTACAAACATAGCACCGATCTGGCCTTGGCGGACACTCGCCACGGTGATACCTTCCACAAAGTCTACAATTTCTGAACTGTGCAGAATCAGACGATTGTACCTGCTTCCCTTTGTACTTACCTCCTTTCCCCGAGTCATGCCTGGGACCCATCTGAGAACTAGATGATCCAGCGTTCCTCTTGCTCTGATGGAATGCCTTTCTGCTTGCATACAACCTTGACAAATCACTTTCGGCGATATAAGCTTGTTGTACCATGGCTGCATAGTTGGTTCTCGGAAAAGAGCTAAGACTTTGAGCAATATCCTCTCTCAACCCATATTTGTACCTGTCAGTTTTCCATTGGTCACTTGGGGCATATCCAGCTAAACCGAAGAATTGATACAACTCTTCAAATTTAGCCGTGTATTGGCCCACGGTCAAGCCTCCTTGTGTAAAAGTCAAAAACTCATTTTCCTTATCCAACCTCATAGCCGTGGGGAAGAATTGATCTAAAAATGATGTTCGGAAATTGTCCCAAGTCGGGGGAGTTCCCATTGTCTCCATCATGGCCCTAGCATTAGTCCACCAGTTATTGGCCTCCCCTTTCAACATATGGGATGCCAACCTCAACTTGTCTTCATCGGTCACTTGCATTGTTACAAAGATCTTTTCAATGTCATCCAGCCAATGTTGTGCTCTCATGACATCCGGCCCACCTCTAAACTCGGAGGGCTTCATTTTCAGGAACTCTGTGAAAATTCTCCTTGGGTTCACTTGTAGCTCTGGAGCTTGATGCTGCTGAGCATTTTGCTGTAGGATTTGTTGCTGCTGATGCATAAGCATCATGTCTTGCATCATTTTCTGCTGGTTCTCAATTACATTCTGCATCCACTCAAAATTTGGATCAACAGGAGGAGGAACGCCTCTACCTCTTCTGGCCATGATTCTGCGAAATATGCACAAAGTATTAAGTTGATCAAGCTCAATGTCTAATAGCATACTAAGAAAATCACAACTGGAAACAGCAAAGACCCTATAAGCTAAGTCCGACTAGGTCGAACCGCTCTGATACCAACTGTAACACCCCGGTATTTCTATTTATTAAAAACACCCAAGTGCACATTAAACATACATCAGAGATATTATTTCCTGTTCAGACACTGAATACCATTATAAATTTTTCGCTGAATAAAACAAAACAGTCTTATATACAAACAAGACCATAACCTGTCAGCAACTATGGTAGTCAGAGTCATACAAGAAAGCGAAATGAAAGGCAAACATGACACTAATGTCATAGTGCCGAGATACATGGACAACAGAAGGAAAATAAACTAAACATAAAGCTAAGTCATAATCTGTTTCCCGGGGCCACCTACTCGTGCCTCTGAGATTTCTTCTGTCCCTGTTTATCTGTAAAACAACAACAATTAAACAGTGAGATACAATCTCAGTGAGTTCTACCGAGACCCCTGCTGATTCTCTCGGTTCAATTAATAATCATTTTTTTTTTTTTTAAAAATCGACACGACACCGACTGCAATAAAGTGCTAACCCCGGTGAACGTGAACAAACAAAGTGCGGCACCGACTGCAATAAAGTGCTAAACCCCGGTGTATCGCACAGTACGACACCGACTGCAATAAAGTGCTAAACCCCGGTGTACGTACAACAACTCATGACATAACACCGACTGCAATCCAGTGCTATATACCCGGTGAACCCCCTTACCAATAGTACATTCTCCTATTGGCACGGAGCCTAGGTTGGGGGAGCATGACTGCCCCGCCTAGTATGTCAAAACATGGGTCGTCACCCAACTCGATATACTATATACGTATATCTACAACACTATGAACATTTAGTTCATTAAATTTTACTTTATCACACAGGACTCATAGTCCAGTTGTTAGCAATAAAACGTATCCGCACACGTGTACTATCATTCGGTTTTTCGAAACGGTTTAGATATCCAAAAAGCGTTTTATAAAACCCTTTGTAACACACCCAAAATCATGGCATTATAAGCCTAATATCATTATAGAAGGGTTAGGAAAGGATTAGGAGGGGATTGGAATCGAAACGGAATCATTTAGGGTACTTTGAAAAATTTGGACAGAAGCACACGCACGGGTCGTGCCCCTGGGACGCACGGGTCGTGCGCCCTGTTTGACATTTTTAAACACTGAACCCGCACCAGGCGCACGGTTCGTGCACCCTGGACGCACGGATCGTGCGCATGCGCACGGATCGTGCCCCTAGGACGCACGGATCGTGCTCCCTGGTTGACATTTTTAAAAACGGAAACCGAGCCAGGCGCACGGGTCGTGCCCCTGGTACGCACGGGTCGTGCGCATTTGACAGCATTTCAAAAATAGCCATTTTCATGAAAATCCGCTTTCCGTTTAATCCGAAACTCGCTCCGATCGATTCCTAACTCGAAAACAGATCATACCAAACAATATACAAGTCCAATCAACACCACAAAATCAAGCAATTCAATCAAAGACTCAACGATTACGAATTTCCTTAAAACGCGATATATTTAAAAAAATAACGTTTTCGACTCGAAATCTTTCGAAACTAAGCCACACAATTTATTTCAAAACGGAATAAGCCTAAACGTGAGTAAAACTCACCCTTGAAGCGAGAGCCGATATCGAACCGAATTTGCCGAGACGTCGAATTCACCGAATCGAACTCAAACAACACCGAACCGCTCCTAACTTCGTTCCGAGCTTCTAATCGCGTTCAATCCGTTCCCAGCTTCGCTCCTAAGCATGATTCAATCATCAATTTGATCACACAATTCACGATTTCGCCCAAATCACCTCCAAAACCTCCCCAAATTCGTAGGCCATAAAATAGGGAAAAAAACCGGATGAAATCTTACCTAGCTCTTGGGTTATGATGAGGAGAGTGAGATGATGAAGATGGTGAATTTTGGGGCTTGGGGGAGTGATCCTTCTTCTTCTTCTTCTTTCTTCTTTCTCTTCTCCTTTCTTTTCTTCTTTCCTCTTCTCTGCGTTTTTCTTCTTTCTTTCCTTTCTTCTTTTCTTTCTTTTATTTTAACACACACACACACAAACACATATTTAATTAATAAATTAGTGGTAGCGTGGTCCAATTACCATATTGATCTTGATCCTTTATTTCGAATCCGAAACTTCCTTGATCCGTATTATCCGGTTAACGACTTAATGTTATCCAGTAAATAATTTTTGCACTAAATAAATTTACCTGTCAGGTACTAAATTATCCCCATTGGGTTAACATCCAAATATTTCGTCTAATTATTTTGAGGATGTTATAGTGAATTACGCCATCCATCTGATGGTGAAGCTTGGAAGCATTTTGATCGTGTTCATCCAGTTTTTGCCAATGATCCACGCAATGTTCGACTTGGTTTATGCTCTGATGGTTTCACACCATATATTCATGCGTCAACAACACGGTATTCTTGTTGGCCAGTTATTGTTACCCCATACAAGCTTCCTCCTGAAATGTGTATGTCTAAACCCTACATGTTTTTAATTGCTATAAGACCAGGGCCAACTAATCCAACAGCTGGTATTGACATATATTTGCAACCTTTGATTGATGACCTAAAAAGGTTGTGGAATGGTGTTTTAACTTATGATGCAGCACGTAGAAAAAATTTCATGTTGAGGGCGGCTTTGATGTGGACCATTAATGACTTTCGTGCGTATGGAATGTTGTCTGGATGGGAGACACATGGTAAGATGGCGTGTCCGATTTGCATGGTTGACACAAAGGCTTTTACTCTTAAATATGGAGGAAAAACCTCATGGTTTGACTCGCACCAGGTTTTTACCTAACGATCATCCATTTAGAAAGCAAAAATATGCATTCATCAAGGGGAATGTTGAAACAGCTGAACCTTGTAACACCCCATTTCTACCCGGCAATTTAAAATTAAAAATATCAGAGTTTAAAAATTATTTTTCAATTCATCCAAACGGGATGCTACATTTACTTCAATTCCAGCATACACAATTGATAATAAAATTCATCATTTTGAAGAAAAACATAATACGTAGCTCCTCAATAAATTGGGCGAACCCTCAAGTACTCAAAAGTCTACAACAAATAGTTCTGTGGATACCTTGTGTTGCAGGTAACCTGATATTGCAGGATGTGTTTTGATGATGAAAAAGATAAAGGTAAGATTGACGGTCAAAGTCAATAAAAGTGACTAAACGTCAAAGTCACAATCCAAGACAAGCAAGCCAAGAACTGAAGATTCAAGTTTAAGGGTAGTCCTTAAATATAAGGGTAGTCCTTAGGGTTTGGGGGTGTCTTAGGAAAAAGTGTAAGCTCTTTCAAAAGGTCAGCTCGTATCTCAAAGTCTCACACACTCACAAAGTTTTTTAAGGTGCATGCATATTCACGTAAACATTCTTATCACCTTTTTAAATAACAAAATCGATTTTCCTCATGCATAAACAAATAGCAAAATCGATTTTCAGGCAAACTAGAAAAGATAGAAATCGATTGTCAGGCCATGTCTTATAATACACAAATCGATTTCTGAGCCAAATATTTTTTAAGGGAAGAATCGATTCCCAACCTTTTGCACATAACTGAGAATCGATTCCCACTTGTCTCAGGCAAGCTGAAAATCGATTCCTACATATTTTCACTAAGTATAGAATCGATTCCTAGCCTTCCATGGCACTCAAGAATCGATTTCCCATATTTTACAAACAAAGATAAAATCGATTCCTTACCTAAATAAATCGATTCCTAGATCAAATACATTTTAACAAAGAATCGATTCCTTCATTATTTTCAACGTAAAAATGAATTTCTCATAGCCTATAAATAGGCAGTGCTTCACGATTCATTTTACACACAACACACATCAACCCATTTGTACGAATCAGAAAAAGCTTTTTGAGAAAACTCTTCACGCTTATACTTTTGCTCGTCACGTACCGTTGGTCTGTCTGAGCTGATCTGTTGCTAAGAGTTAGTTGGGGTTGTATTCTTCAAGTTGTAATATCTGCCTACACTAGAGGTATTTCTGCATTTACAATTGTTTATTGTTTAATTGTTGTGTTTTGTTCTAGGGAGTGGGGTATCTCTCTAGGGTAGCTGCATGTACTAGGAAGTGGGGTATCTTTCTAGGGCAGTTGATTGTAACAGGGGTGGGGTATCTCTTGTTATTGTTATAATAGATCTGAGGGCTCTCTATAGGTGGGGTATCCTAGGAGGAGAGTGCCTAAGTCTGTAAAGGTTTTCCAAGGCACCTGTAAGCCTTGTTGTTGTTTTAGTGGAAAATCTCACAAGGGTGTGAGGACTGGACGTAGGTCACTAGGAGGTGACCGAACCAGGATAAATCTCTGCGTGCTTTACTGCTTTACTGTTTTACCGCTTTACTGCTTTATACTCTAATTCCTTCGCTTCCACTTAACCTGCGCGAAAATTGATCTAAGTCATTGAAAAGGGGAAAAACATTTTCAAAAGATCTGAAAAGTTTTTAAATCTCAATTCACCCCCCCTCTTGAGACTGAAGCCACTTGGTAACAAGTGGTATCAGAGCTAGACTCTTGTATAAAGGGCCTAGCAGCTTCAAGAGAAATGGCTTCAGGTTGGTCTACGCAAGAGGGTGCTTCTCTTACCCGTCCTCCGGGATTCAACGGGAAAGATTACGCATATTGGAAAGAAAGAATGAGAATCTTTATTGAAGGGGTAGACTTAGATGTTTGGGATGCTGTGGAAAAAGGACCCTATGTCCCCACACACTTAGTAGATGGTATTCTTACTATTAAGAGTAGAAATGAATGGTCTGATGATGAGAAAAGAAAAGTGCAACATAATTTACGTGCCAAAAATATTATTACTTCTGCTTTAAGTCCTGATGAATTTTTTCGAGTTTCAAACTGTAAATCTGCCCAAGAAATGTGGGATAATCTCCAAGTTACTCATGAGGGTACAAATGAAGTGAAAAGGGCAAGAACAAATACTCTTATCAGAGAGTACGAATTATTTAGAATGAATACAGGTGAAACAATACCAGAAATGCAGAAAAGGTTCACTCACATTGTGAATCAGTTAAGCTTGTTGGGTAAGTCATTTCCTGTAGAGGATCTAATCAACAAAGTTCTGAGATGTCTGAATAGAGAATGGCAGCCCAAGGTTACTGCTATAGCTGAATCAAGAAATTTAGCTACTATGACTCTGGGTACTCTGTTCGGTAAACTTTCAAGAGCACGAACTAGAACTCACTCGCCTAGCTGAGTATGAAAATACAGATAAGAAAAAGAAAAGCTTGGCTCTAAAAGCATCTTGTTCTAGTCAATTTGATGATAGTGACAACTCAGATGATGAAATTGATGAAAATGAAGAGAATATGGCTCTTATGGTTCGGAAGTTCAAAAGGTTCATGAAAGGCAACAACTATCCAAAGAAGAACTTCAAATCAAAAAGGTTCTCTAGCAAAGAAAGTACATCCGGTCCTCCTACTTGTTATGAATGCGGGAAACCCGGGCACATGAAAATGGAATGTCCTAATCTACAGAAAAAGGACTCCAAATCTGAAAAGAAGGCATTCAAAAATAACAAAGGAAGAAAAGCCTACATCGCATGGGAAGACAACTGCATGGATTCATCAGATGAATCAGAGGATGAAGAAGCTCAAGTTGCATTAATGGCTGATCATGAAAGCGAGAATGAAAACGAGGTAATTTCTAACCCTGACTCTTTACAAAATGCATATGATGATTTATATGAAGCTTTCACTGAGTTGCATGATGATTCTATGAAATTAGCTAAGGCATTAGATAAATCAAAGAAAATCATTGCTAATCTTCAAGATGAAGTTAATGTTTTAACTAAAGAAAAACTAGAACTTAGGAAAGAAAATGATAAACTTGTGTATGTTAATTATGCATGTGATAAATATACAGAACATGAAAAGAAAATCAATGAGCTTGAATGTAAAATAGACAAAATGCCCAAATTGCATCTTAGGATTCAGAGAAATAATTTTGTGAAAAGCAATATGCATCATAGACCTAAGTTTTCCACTAAACCTTTGTTGCGCCCGAAAAAGTCCCCGAGGGAGAACCTTCCTCGTTCACAACTTTTCCTAAGACAATGAAGCCGCCACCAATATTTATTAAGGAAAATATTAGGAAAACCTTTTTTGGAAAGCGATTGGTCTTGCGAAACTAGAGAATAGTGTTCAGGGGTCGGTTACGCGCAGGGAAGGTGTTAGCACCCCACACGTCCTCTCTACTGAGAGGGAACCTTTAATTAAATGTGTGGTTTTAGTGTGCTGACTTGAAAATACTTAATTTTGCCTCTCTACTTCTTATTGAAAAATTCTTAATGAAAATCTTTATTTATTATGAAAAAGGGGGGAAAATGGTTTTTTTAGAAAAAGCGCTTGACGGGACGAGGCCCGCTCCTACGTATCTCCCGGTGCGATGGAGAACTCAAAGCTACGTAGTTCTTCTTTGTCTTTCTGAAAAGTTTTTGTTTTTTATATTTTTTAGTGAGTTTCTGAAATAGGACGGGCATTAGCGAATGATTAAACTAACCAAAGTTATGGGTAATCACCGCTAAGTACTCTTGAAAATGAGAGTCACTACCGCCAGTCAGACGAACAAAGGTTCTGATTGACTATTAGTAGCGACTCGTTTTTATTTGTTCTTTTGAAAGGGGTTTTCGAAAGAGATTGATTGGCGCGAATGATCAAACTAACAAAGGTTATGAGTGATCATCGCTTGTTGTTCTTTGGGGAAAAAGACATTGCTACCAATGGCTAGACGAACAAAGGTCCTGATTAGCCACTAGCGGCAATGGGTGTGAAAATGATTCTTGAATTTTGTTCTGAAAGCGATCTTGGTTTGCAAAAAGTGATTCCTTTCTTCTTGTTATGAAAATAGCTCCTTTCTTTTGCTATGCAAATGCTAAAATCTTTTATGATTGCGCTTGACGAGAATGTGACTCGCTCCTACGTATCCCAAATGGGAATCAAAGCGACGTAGTTCTAACGAGCCTTGAAAGTGAAAGTCTTTTTGCTTAGGTTTTGAAAAGTGGAGGGTGCTCATAATGATCAAACTAACCAAGGTTATGGGTGATCATTACTAACACTTGCCATGATTTTTGATGTTTGGGAAAATATCTTTTGAAATTGAAAGCATTCATGATAATCAAACTAACAAAGGTTATGGGTGATTATCACTAGCACTCCATTGTTAATAATCATGCAAGCAAAGGCTTCGCAAGACTACTAACAAAGTTTTAATTTTGAAGAGTTTTCGCCATTGGATTAATTTTTATTTAGGGGAAAGAAAATCTGTTATTTGGGAAAAAGGTTTGTAAAAAAAATAATAATTTTATTTAGGGGAAAAGAAATAAAATTTAAAAAGAGAGATAGGGGGTGAAATAGTAAAATGGGGGTTGCAAATAAAAGGAGGGCTGTATTATTAAAACTGGGGGGTGTAATATAGAAGAAGGGTGCAAATAAAAAGCTGGTGTTTAAGAGTCAGGGGGTTGTATTGTTGAAATATGGGTGGCGCATGTAATGTTAATCAACCAATAAAATAACATAAAAGGTTACTTGAATAAAAATAAATAAAAGGAAATAGAGAAGCTATAGGGTAGCAGGTTCGACAGTATCAAAGAGAAAACAATTTTTTTATTACATCAAAAAGAAAAGGAGTGAGTGGAATTAATATATTATTATTAGCATATAAAACATAATAAGAAAAAGAAATAAGATAAAAGGCAATAGAAAGAAAGAAAGAGTGAGTATTTACGTTGAGATTGGGATTGAAATCCCTAAAAGTCCAAAGTGCTGCAAACAGCAGCAGCGTGAAACATAGCCATGAGGGAGAAGTGGAGTGAGCGCGCGAGAGAGAGAGGGTGGTGTGTCGGCGGCGCGGCAACGGCGGTCATAGAGCGGTACGCGGTGGTGGGATGAGAAAGAATGGCAACGGAGATAGCGGCAGTGTTAGCGACTCTCTTCCATGGTGGAAGATTCTTCTTCCTTGCTCTGACCCTCTCTCCTCTTCTTCCTATTTCTTCTATTTGATTTTCTTTTTGTATCAACTATTTCCTAATTTGTTGTTTCAATCCCCTTTTACCTTTTGTCTTCTCATTTTTTTTTTGCATTCTCCCCATTCTGCTCTCTCCCCTTTATTCTCCTTGTTTTCTCCAGTATCTTTCTTCTTCTCCCCCCTTCTGTGTGTGTGTTGTGTATTGTTAATTTTTCCTTTTCTTTTTGTTTGTTTTCCAGTTCTCTTGCGGTTCCCCCCTACGGTTCACCTGTTACCTCTCACCCCCTTCATTCTGAAAATTGAAGTTGAATTTATAGAGAGATCCTGCATTGAATACTCTATTGAGAGGTCAGTTTTCCTTCCACGCCTTTGACCAAGAGTTTCATGCTTTAATGTATAATTTTTTCTGAGCAAAATTTCCTCTTCCCACGCCACTGATGTATTCACGGTTTTAGGCCTATGAGCTGGCCTCACTTGACTTTTGCTTTATTGTGTTTCAGGTCTGTACTTTTGCTTGCACCATTTTGGCATGAAGATCTGAACTTGAAGAAAGCTAACTTGGCTTTAGTCCCAATCAAGAGAAGAACATGTAATGAAGATGATAAAAGAAGTTCTAAACTTTACCCAAGAATACAAAATGCTTACTGGCGACTTTTTTTGTATTTTTTATTTATAATTTTCGTTTTCTATTTTTTTGAATTTTTTATGTGTAAAAAAAAAAAAATATTTAATGCTAAAACAAATTTTTTGATTAAGTTTTTTTTCTTAAAAAAAAAAAATGTTCTACTAATGATGATGAAAAAGTGTACATTATTAGGAATAAACATACGCACACGACGAGGCGAAACCACGCGTTTGCAATGAGAATACGCGAGCTCGTGCACCAAAATAAACGCTTGTACACAACGAGACGTGGATCCGCAAAAAGTGTGTACATGATTAAAAATAGCACGCGCGCACAAATGAGAAGTAACACGCCTATACACAACTGGGAATGACACGCATACACGACAAAAACAATATTTTGGATTTTCTAGTAAACTTTAAATTAGCCGAACAAAATTAGGGTATGACAGCTTGCAAAATGACCAAAATACTCTTTGACCTAAAAACTTGTTTCTTGCCCCAAAAATGTAAAAATATGCACTATTTTTATTTCTAAAATTCCCAAAAATTAAGAAAAATATTTTTGACTTGGGCAGACAAAATTGGGGTATGACAGCTGCCCCTCTTTATTTGGATTTTGACAAGGAATATGAGTTGGCCGAGACATATTCCGAGGAAAAATTGAAATAAAGAATTCAGAAATCATACCAATTTTGTCTACTTGGAGAAACCCGAATTTTCTTTCCTTTTTCTTTTCTTTTTTTCTTCCCCTTTTTTTTTCTATTGTTGTTTTTTTTTTTTCGAAAGATAGACACTTTCGTGTCGATGCGAAAACAGTAAATGGGCACTTGCGTACCGACAGAAAAGTAAAATGGGCACTTCCGTGCAGACAGAAAAGTAAAATGGGCACTTGCATGCAGAAAGCGTTAAATTGCCCAGGCTGCCTAAAACCTGTAGTCCTTAAACGAACTCTTGACGAATCCGAGTTTGCACGTGGCTTTGAGGAGCACGCTCTTCCTGTTGGCCTTTTCGAGCGACCGGGGGGATCGTTATCAGCTCCGGAACTGATATACAGATCAATGCACGGCGTCCACTGTATCTTAGGCTGATACAACTATTCCGTTGAACCTCACATGGGGCTGCGGTCCATCGCGTTGCTCGTACACGATGTGAGACCTGGGCAGAAGGAAGCGATGATCTCTCTGGGCTCCAATCCGCAATGCGCGCCTGAGCGCTCTCTTTCCTTTTCTCTTTTTTTTTTGTGTTTCTCTCTTTTTTTGAACTCCCAACTTGGGGGAGCATTTTCTGGAATCTGGGGGCGATGGCTAACACCGAAGTGCTCATCCTCTCCTCGTACCTGCAGCTGAAAATGAACAAATGCATGCAATGCAAATGCCATGATTGTAACATCCCCTAATTAGCTAATTAGAATTAATTAAATTAACACAAGGTTAAGTTGACTAATGAGCATAATTATTCTAATTATGAAATTGTATCATGGATCAAATAGATAAGTAACATTTTGATTAAACATAATTAGTAAATTATGCTAAGTGTGGAGACTTGAGTGTAGGTGTTAAATTAGTGGTGAGTTAGATGAGATGCTAATGAGGGAGGGTAGAAGAGTCTTTTCTCATTCTTAAGTGACTACCCTTCAGCTGACCCAAAACACTACAACATGTTTCATTCCCTCATTTTCTGAAATTCAGCAAGAAGTAAGGAGGAGAAAGAGAGAACTCGAGAGAGAAAGAGGAGGAGAGGAGGGAAGACAGCCCATTGATTCCTACATGCATGTTGAATCCAACACCACCAATGTTCATCATTCTTCTTCCTCTATACATTGATGCCCAAAAATCACCCATCCACCCTCTCCATCACAAGTTACCATTTTTGCACCTTTGAAGCTCCAAGCTCAAAAATGGAGTGTTGATCCTCCAAATAGTTGCATGTCCTTGTTGTAGTCCCACATTCAGTACCAAAAGCCCAAATCCAAGCAACAAACCTATTTGAAGCTTAATTGAGTTGCTGAGTTCGAATCATAGGTCCTTGGGAAGTTCGGGTTCAGTTTTTGGAGCGAGTCGGAGACGGTTCGTGAGGCTATCCTAACACGTCAACTGCTAGATTCGTCGTTTGAGTGATTTTCATCACTTCGGGTGAGTTCTATAACTCGCTTAGGGAATGTGTTCGTGTTTTCGAGTCTTTCCTTTCAAAAATTATGGTCACTCGCTTCTGGTATCGGAAGAATTTATTGAAAAAACCGTTTTCCCCAAAACTTGTGATTGAACTATGAATTTCTTGATTGATTGTTGGGTGTGCTGGATTGGATTGCTATAATATTGTGTTTTAATGCGTGTTTGAGTTTGGGCCTCGATCGGAAGGGAAGTTGGAATCGGAATGGAATGGAATAACCCCTTGAAAAATCTGTTTTCTGGAAACTGATGGAGCCACACGGATCGTGTGCCTCTGGGCACGGGTCGTGCGCATCCATCTGATACGACATGAACTGTATTTTTAAAATGCGCACGGATCGTGTGCCCAGTAGCACGGGTCGTGCGTAAGTCTCTGAAACTTTCTGTAAATCTGGTAGCCAACGCACGGATCGTGCGCTTAGTCGCACGGGTCGTGCGTATCTTCCTGGAAAAATTTCTACAAACTGTTCAACCACGCACGGGCCGTGCGCCTACACGCACGGGTCGTGTGAGATTTTCTGACCTTCAATTTCAAAGTACCTTTTTAACCATTCCAAATGATTCCAATCCTCTTCTAATCCATTTCCCAAGGTTCCACAACAATCTAAAGGTAACAATGGTATGAGATTGAACATGTTCGATAGAAAGTTTGTGTGTTATGAATAAAATGGGAAACCGCTCTTAGAGAACGCGAGAGTGCAAATGTTAAAGAATGATAATAACACACAATACATGACTGATATTGTACACTGAGATTGACTGATATGTACATGGTACTTGACTGAAATGACTAACAGCCCATTGCGGGTACACAGACTGAAAATGTATAATATATACAAGAGGAAAAAGGGTGACGACCCTAAGAGGTTAGCATACTAGGGGAGGGGAAGTCATGAGCCCCAAAACCTAGACTCAAGAATGTTTCCCCTGCTAGAAATAGCGGGATGGGTTCACCAAAAGGTCAAGAGATGCCTATAAAATAGGTAGACTGAGGTGTTATGCTAAAAACATGGAACAAAGATTGCATGCTTCATGTGTCGCTTAGGAGGGCCATGAGCATGAAGGTTACAGGAACTGAATGTATTTCCACGTGGTTGCTTTTTAGGACCACGAGTTCAAAACAAGTCATAATGAACCGCTAGAGTAGTAAGGGGTCTCGATAGGACTCACTGAGATAATGTTTATCTCACCCTTTATAATTGTGGTTTTTACAGAGAAACAGGGGAAAGCAAAGGCGGTAAAGCATGGTTAGCTGGTGTGACTCTTGGAGTCATTGAAGACATAGTTTAATGTTTTAGACCTTTGTTCCGTTTATTGTTTCTATGTTCCGATTGTATAACTTTCATTGTCAAGTTGTAAAATCGTTTCCGCTACTTTATGTTTTGAGTATTGAACACCAGGATGTATACAAGTCTTAAGTTTTGGAACTTAAGCAAACTGTGGAAAGTTTATGAGGTTCAGAGAACCAGTTTTTATGTATTATCTAAAGTTTTAGATGTGTTCAATATTTCAATAACAGGAAGTTACTCTGATGTATGCCATTTAGTGCATTTCGGTGATTCTACAGGTTAGAATTTATCGGGGTGTTACATTATGGTATCAGAGCAGTTCGACCTAGTCGGGCTTAGACAGTTAGGGTGGTTTCGTCCCTCGAGTAACTCTGTTATCTTGCTTCTTATGATACTAAGAGACATTGAGACTGATCAACTTAATACTTGGTGTATCATTTGCAGAATTATGGCAGGAGGATCGAGGAATAACCCACCAGTTGATCCGCATTCTGCATGGATGCAGAACGTGATCGAGAGGCAACAGAAGATGATGGAAGATATGTTGCAGATGCAACAGAATGCTCAAGCTCAGCCCCAACAAGTCCCTGAGCCTCAAGTTGACCCAAGGAGGGTTTTCTCTGAATTTCTGAAAATGAAGCCGTCCGAGTTCCGAGGAGGACCGGATGTTATGGAAGCTCAGCATTGGCTAGATGATATAGAGAAGATCTTCGTAGCTATGCAAGTAACTGATGATGACAAGTTGAGATTGGCAACTCATATGCTGAAAGGAGAAGCTAACAACTGGTGGACTAATGCCAAAGCCATGATGGTAACTATGGGTACTCCCCAGACTTGGGAACATTTCAAGCAGGTATTTTTGGAGCAGTTCTTTCCGACAGCCATGAGGTTCGACAAGGAGAACGAGTTTCTGACTCTCACCCAAGGAAGTTCAACTGTGGGTCAGTACGCGGCTAAGTTTGAAGAGTTATATCAATTCTTCGGTTTGGCCGGGTATGCTCCCAATGACAAGTGGAAAACCGAAAGGTTCAAGTATGGGCTAAGGGAAGACATTGCTCAGAGTTTGAGTTCTTTTGCCTACACTAACTATGCTGCCATGGTTCAACAAGCACACATAGCTGAGAGTGACTTGAAGAGGTTATATGCAAGCAGAAAGGTATTCCATCAGAATAAGAAGAATGTTGGATCATCTAACCATCAGATAGGTCCCAGGCACAATTCCAACAAAGGGAAACAGGTTCAGTCATCGAACTCCTCAAAATTCAGTACGTGTTCCAACTGTGGAAAGTACCATCAAGGGAAATGCCAGATGGGATCCAACCAGTGTTATTTCTGCAAGAAAGACGGTCATTTTGCACGGGGCTGCCCAGAGAAAGAGAAGAGTCAAGGAAGTAACCCTGCTGCTACTACAACTCATGGGAGAGTTTACACCTTGGACGCCCAGAAAGTCACACCGTCAGATAATCTACTAAGGGGTATGGGATCTCTTTTTAATAACTCCGTTAGTATTTTATATGATTCAGGTGCGACTCATTGTTTTATATCTAAAATTTGTGCCGAACGGTTGGGATTGGCTTTAACTCCCTTGCCTCAACCAATCTCCATTAAGACTGCTGCCGAGGGTAGTGTTCAGACCCAAGCGATATGTGAAAATTGTCTTCTATCCATTGGAGACAGGAATTTTGTAGTAGACTTCATTTGTTTACCAATGAAGGGCATGGATGTCGTCCTAGGAATGAGTTGGATGACGGCCAACCATGTGACTATAGATTGCTTCCATCGAACTATCGGTTTTGCCTCCGAGTCGGTAGAGCTACAACCGCCAAATTCTGAAGCTGTTATTTCTTTCACTTCGGCCAGTAATTATCTGTTCCAAGGCGCGGAAGCTTACGTCATGATGCTGTCTGCATCCACTGAGACAGGTCAGGATTTATCTTTGGTGCAAGTTGTTAATGAATTTCTTGATGTGTTTCCCGATGAAGTTCCTTCGTTTCCTCCGGATCGTGAGGTGGAATTTTCTATAGAGTTGGTTCCGGGCACTGGACCTATTTCTATAGCCCCGTATAGAATGTCGCCATTAGAGTTGAGGGAACTGAAAGTTCAACTGGAAGAGCTAATTTCCAAACGGTTCATCCGGCCGAGTGCCTCACCATGGGGTGCTCCAGTGTTGCTTGTCAAGAAGAAGGACGGAAGTATGAGATTGTGTATCGATTATCGTCAGTTGAATAAGGTGACCGTCAAGAACAAGTACCCTCTACCGAGAATTGATGATTTGCTAGATCAGTTGAGGGGAGCTTCTGTATTTTCAAAGATTGATTTAAGGTCCGGTTATCACCAAATCAGGGTTCGAGCTTTGGACGTCCCGAAGACCGCTTTCCGTACGAGATATGGACACTATGAATTCGTAGTGATGCCCTTCGGTTTGACCAATGCTCCAGCTGTATTCATGGATTATATGAATCGAATTTTTAATCCTTATCTGGATCAGTTTGTGGTAGTGTTCATCGATGATATCTTGGTGTTCTCTAAGACTATTGAGGAGCATGTGCAACATCTCCGAATTGTTCTGAACGTACTCCGGGAAAGGAAGTTGTATGCTAAGCCGTCCAAATGTGATTTTTGGATGCCCGAAGTTAAGTTTCTGGGCCATGTGATATCTAGGAATGGTGTTGCAGTGGATCCCTGTAAGATCGAAGCTGTGGTAGACTGGGAGCAGCCGTCTACGGTTACTGAGGTAAGAAGTTTCTTAGGATTAGCTGGGTACTATCGAAGATTCATTCAAGGATTTTCCCAGTTGGTTCTTCCACTCACTCGGTTAACTCGCAAGGGTCAGCCGTTTGTTTGGGACTCTGACTGTGAAAATTGTTTCACGGAATTGAAGGGTCGTTTGACTTCTGCACCTATCCTGATTCTTCCTGATCCGTCAGTAGGATTCCAAATCTATTGCGACGCTTCTGGTAAGGGTTTAGGATGTGTCCTAATGCAGAATCAACAAGTGGTTGCTTATGCCTCCAGGCAGTTGAAGCCACATGAAGAGAATTACCCGACTCATGATTTAGAGTTGGCGGCGATTGTGTTTGCCCTAAAGATTTGGAGACATTACCTGTATGGGTCTCGTTTCGAAGTCTTTAGTGACCACAAAAGTCTCAAGTATTTGTTTGACCAAAAGGAACTGAACAACAGACAGAGGAGATGGGTAGAATTCTTGAAGGATTACGATTTCGAATTGAAGTACCATCCTGGTAAGGCTAATATTGTGGCCGATGCTTTAAGCAGAAAATCTATTCATGCTGCAGAGTTGATGATGCACGAGATGTCCTTGTTGGAATCGTTCAGAGACCTTAATTTGAGAGTGAAGTCAAGAAGGAACAGGTTGGTGTTGAGTCACATTCGGATTTCAAGTCCCTTGAGAGATCTAATTCGCTCAACCCAAGAAGGTGATGTAGAACTGCAAGCGCAGAAGAGATTGCCGAACTACACCGAAGACGGTGATGGTGTAATTTGTTTTGATGGCAGAATCTGTGTGCCAAATGATGAGGATGTGAAGAGGCAAGTTTTAGAGGAGGCTCATAAGAGTCAGTTCTCAATACATCCTGGGTCTACCAAGATGTATCGAGATTTGAAGCAATTATACTGGTGGCCGGGCATGAAAGTGGATATAGCAGAGTTTGTGTCTCGATGCTTGACTTGTCAAAGGGTTAAGATAGAGCACCGGAAGCCAGGTGGCCAGTTACAACCGTTGAATGTACCTGAATGGAAATGGGAAAGCATATCTATGGATTTTGTCATGGGATTACCACGGTCCCAAGCCGGAAATGATTCTATTTGGGTAGTGGTGGATCGCCTGACCAAGTCCGCTCATTTTATTCCAGTGCGTTCGACTCACAAGGTTGCTAGGTTAGCAGATGAATATCTCAAGAATATTGTGAAGTTGCATGGAATCCCTACAAGTATCATCTGTGATCGAGATCCCAAGTTTACATCTCGATTTTGGAGAGCATTGAACATGGCGTTAGGAACAAAGGTGTGTGTTAGCACCGCATACCATCCTCAGACAGACGGTCAGACTGAGAGGACAATTCAGACATTGGAAGATATGTTGAGAGCTTGTGTACTTGATAGTGGAGGCAGATGGGAGGATCATCTTCCATTGGTGGAATTCTCATACAACAACAGTTATCATTCTAGTATCGGAATGGCTCCATATGAAGCATTGTATGGAAGGAAGTGCAGAACACCATTGTGTTGGTGGGATGTAGGTGAGCAGAGATTGTTGGGACCGGATTTAGTCCGGGAGACTACGGAGAAGATCCGTCAGATAAAAGAAAGGATGAAAGCCGCGCAGAGTCGGCAAAAGAGTTATGCGGATACGAGAAGAAGGCCGTTAGAATTCGAAGAAGGAGATCATGTCTTTTTGAAACTTTCTCCAACCATCGGGACCGGTATTGCCTTGCGAGCGAAGAAGCTCAGTCCTCGATATGTCGGACCCTTCCAGATTATCGAGCGAGTTGGGCCGGTAGCATATCGCATTGCCTTACCTCCAGAATTGTCCAGACTACATGATGTGTTTCATGTATCGCAGCTAAGGAAATATGTTCATGATCCGAATCAACCTTTGAGCCATGAAGCGATTGACATCAGACCGGATCTATCTTATCATCCTACCCCAATCAGGATCATCGAACGTGGCGAGAAAACGCTCCGGACGAGGTCAATTCCTATTGTCAAGGTGCTTTGGGACGGTGTGTCACCTGACGAAGCGACATGGGAAGTAGAGGAGCGCTTGCGGGAGAAATATCCGTATTTGTTCGAGTAAGGTATGTTTTGTCAATTTTGAGGACAAAATTTTAGAAGTTGGGGTGATTGTAACATCCCCTAATTAGCTAATTAGAATTAATTAAATTAACACAAGGTTAAGTTGACTAATGAGCATAATTATTCTAATTATGAAATTGTATCATGGATCAAATAGATAAGTAACATTTTGATTAAACATAATTAGTAAATTATGCTAAGTGTGGAGACTTGAGTGTAGGTGTTAAATTAGTGGTGAGTTAGATGAGATGCTAATGAGGGAGGGTAGAAGAGTCTTTTCTCATTCTTAAGTGACTACCCTTCAGCTGACCCAAAACACTACAACATGTTTCATTCCCTCATTTTCTGAAATTCAGCAAGAAGTAAGGAGGAGAAAGAGAGAACTCGAGAGAGAAAGAGGAGGAGAGGAGGGAAGACAGCCCATTGATTCCTACATGCATGTTGAATCCAACACCACCAATGTTCATCATTCTTCTTCCTCTATACATTGATGCCCAAAAATCACCCATCCACCCTCTCCATCACAAGTTACCATTTTTGCACCTTTGAAGCTCCAAGCTCAAAAATGGAGTGTTGATCCTCCAAATAGTTGCATGTCCTTGTTGTAGTCCCACATTCAGTACCAAAAGCCCAAATCCAAGCAACAAACCTATTTGAAGCTTAATTGAGTTGCTGAGTTCGAATCATAGGTCCTTGGGAAGTTCGGGTTCAGTTTTTGGAGCGAGTCGGAGACGGTTCGTGAGGCTATCCTAACACGTCAACTGCTAGATTCGTCGTTTGAGTGATTTTCATCACTTCGGGTGAGTTCTATAACTCGCTTAGGGAATGTGTTCGTGTTTTCGAGTCTTTCCTTTCAAAAATTATGGTCACTCGCTTCTGGTATCGGAAGAATTTATTGAAAAACCGTTTTCCCCAAAACTTGTGATTGAACTATGAATTTCTTGATTGATTGTTGGGTGTGCTGGATTGGATTGCTATAATATTGTGTTTTAATGCGTGTTTGAGTTTGGGCCTCGATCGGAAGGGAAGTTGGAATCGGAATGGAATGGAATAACCCCTTGAAAAATCTGTTTTCTGGAAACTGATGGAGCCACACGGATCGTGTGCCTCTGGGCACGGGTCGTGCGCCTCCATCTGATACGACATGAACTGTATTTTTAAAATGCGCACGGATCGTGTGCCCAGTAGCACGGGTCGTGCGTAAGTCTCTGAAACTTTCTGTAAATCTGGTAGCCAACGCACGGATCGTGCGCTTAGTCGCACGGGTCGTGCGTATCTTCCTGGAAAAATTTCTACAAACTGTTCAACCACGCACGGGCCGTGCGCCTACACGCACGGGTCGTGTGAGATTTTCTGACCTTCAATTTCAAAGTACCTTTTTAACCATTCCAAATGATTCCAATCCTCTTCTAATCCATTTCCCAAGGTTCCACAACAATCTAAAGGTAACAATGGTATGAGATTGAACATGTTCGATAGAAAGTTTGTGTGTTATGAATAAAATGGGAAACCGCTCTTAGAGAACGCGAGAGTGCAAATGTTAAAGAATGATAATAACACACAATACATGACTGATATTGTACACTGAGATTGACTGATATGTACATGGTACTTGACTGAAATGACTAACAGCCCATTGCGGGTACACAGACTGAAAATGTATAATATATACAAGAGGAAAAAGGGTGACGACCCTAAGAGGTTAGCATACTAGGGGAGGGGAAGTCATGAGCCCCAAAACCTAGACTCAAGAATGTTTCCCCTGCTAGAAATAGCGGGATGGGTTCACCAAAAGGTCAAGAGATGCCTATAAAATAGGTAGACTGAGGTGTTATGCTAAAAACATGGAACAAAGATTGCATGCTTCATGTGTCGCTTAGGAGGGCCATGAGCATGAAGGTTACAGGAACTGAATGTATTTCCACGTGGTTGCTTTTTAGGACCACGAGTTCAAAACAAGTCATAATGAACCGCTAGAGTAGTAAGGGGTCTCGATAGGACTCACTGAGATAATGTTTATCTCACCCTTTATAATTGTGGTTTTTACAGAGAAACAGGGGAAAGCAAAGGCGGTAAAGCATGGTTAGCTGGTGTGACTCTTGGAGTCATTGAAGACATAGTTTAATGTTTTAGACCTTTGTTCCGTTTATTGTTTCTATGTTCCGATTGTATAACTTTCATTGTCAAGTTGTAAAATCGTTTCCGCTACTTTATGTTTTGAGTATTGAACACCAGGATGTATACAAGTCTTAAGTTTTGGAACTTAAGCAAACTGTGGAAAGTTTATGAGGTTCAGAGAACCAGTTTTTATGTATTATCTAAAGTTTTAGATGTGTTCAATATTTCAATAACAGGAAGTTACTCTGATGTATGCCATTTAGTGCATTTCGGTGATTCTACAGGTTAGAATTTATCGGGGTGTTACAATGATTGCTGTTTTCTTTTTTCTTATGATGAATGTAAATGTAATGAGTTTCTTTTTTCTTTTGTCTATGTCGGATGAATGCATGATTTTCTACTGTTCTTATATGTTTGATGAATGCAATGATTTTCCTTTTCTTCTCTTGTCTATACGTAATGCATGATTTTCTTTTTCTTTTGTTTGTGTCTGATGAATGCATGATTTTCTCCTGTTCTTATATGCCTTTTTCTCTTTCTCTAGCTTCTCCTCTTTCTTTTTCTTTCTTTTCTTTTCTTTTTGTTGCTCTCTTGGCTCTTCTCTGTTCTCTCTTTTGGCTTCTCTTTTTTGCTCTTTTAAGAACCATGGGTATGCGAATGCAAAATTTTGGTGTTTGATGATATGTAATGCTCTTGTGTTTTGATGAAATTGCAGATGACATGTAATGGAAAACTTTTTCTTCTTTGCCTTTTTTCTATGAAATGTGAATATTGCTGATGAATAACATGAAATGATGAAGGACATGGGATGCTTTAGCTTTCTTTTCTTCTATGAGATGCAAGTATTGATGTGATGCAACTGTATTGCTTTGATGTTTGATGGGATGATGAATTTTGGTTCTTTTTGTTTTATGGAATGCAAACATTACTATGATGTAGACGACATTGAATGTTTTTGTTTGTTTTCTTTTTTTTGGCATAGGGACCTTAGGATTCTTGAGTGATCAATTCAAGTGTCCTATCGTGATGGCTATTTCGAATGTACATTCGACTTAGTCTCCTATTTATTGAAAATGATTTTGTATTTTGAAACTTGATTTGAAGTCTGATGCAATGATGATGAATGCTTGGTTTGCTAGAAAGAAAGCAGTAAATGAACGCTTGGCGTACTGATGAGAAAACAGTAAATGAGGATGAACACTTAGCGTGCTTTTAATGAACCACTTGGGACCCAAGGGCATTTGAACTCTGAACTGAAGAAATGACTGGGAATGAGATTTTGAGACTGACAAGTCCAGGATGACTGACTTGAGAATTAGATTGAAGATTGACACTTGAAGTGCTGATTCTTGGAACTAGGCATGAGGATTAACATCTTGTGTTCATCCGCATTTTGCTTAGCAATGCAATGAATGACACATGTAATGCAGACATATGCCATGATTGACGTCTTGGATATTATGGAATTCTTTTGTTCTTTTGTATCTGCTTCTTCTTTGTAGTTTATGAAATGAAAATATCAACATCATGCTTTGATGTTTGGATGCAAGTGTATGCGGTGATTGATGCTTTGATGAATGGAATGCTCCTGTTCTAACTTCTGTTTGTTTCTTTTTGCTTCTTCTATGAAATGCAACCATTAATATGATGCAATGCTCTGATGTTTGATGCAATGATTTTTGTTCTTTTTCTTTTATGGAAATGCTAACGTTAATATGATGCAAATGCACCGCTTTAATGTTTGATGATTGAATGACAAAGGAATGCTCGTGAAATGATGAATGATATGGAATTCTGGATGACAAGGAATGTTTCTGTTCTTTTTGTTGTTTGTTTGGAGTTTACAAGTGAGAGTCAACGCTGGATGTGCTAATGAAAAAGCAATGAATGAGAAGACAAAGGTCTGGTTTATGGGTCTACATATGTCTGTATTGATCTAATGGTCTGAAGAATTTTGATGATGCAATGGCGCATGCAATGATTAGTATCTTGTGGAATGGTGAATGACATGGAATGCTTTTGTGTTGCTCTTGCGGTTTCTTTTCTTTGTTTTCTTTTTGCTTTCTTTGCTTTTTCTATGAAGTATCTGATGCAAAATGTAATGCTCTAGTGATGAATGACATGCAATGATTTTGTTCTTTTCCTTTTTATGAAGTGCGAACATTAATATGATGCCAATGCAATGGAAAGATTTCTGCTTTTTCTTCTTTACTATTTTTCTCTATGAAATGCAAGTATTAATATGGTGCAACTGACGTGGAATGTTTTTTCTTTTTGCTATGTGATGAATGCACAAAATGTGAGGATGCAAATGTAATGCTTTGATGCATATGCTATAATGAATAGATTGGAATGCCTGGATGCATGAGGTAAACATTTTTGTGGTGATGAGATGCGAGACTTTGGATGAAAGGAATTGAGATGATTATTGACCATTCTGTTGAAAAATTGAATTTGATTCAAACTCCGATGTTCTCAAGGTTTTTATTTACAAACAACCTGGCCTGTTTTCTCTTTCTTTCCATGATGACTGAATTTTAGATATCACGTAAACAACTTGTGTTCTCTCTTTTTGAAGCATTGTCTAGTAAGCATGGATAGGAATGGGAATGTGAATGAATGAGTTAGTTAACTTGGAATTGGTTTAGGGCATGGACATTTATGGCGAGTGAAGGAATGACGGACATGGCTATTGCCGAAGCTTATGAGGGATCAAGAGATACAAGATTGCCCCAATTCAGGTCTTTGATGAGCGAATAGCTTGCCCCTGTCTAGTGGTGACAACAACTAGGGGTGTAGAAGATGATGAATTGGGAACGCTTTTGGCTCTTGGGATGAAAGCTGGAATGAAAGGGGTTTTGCTTCAACCCACAGAATTTGATGTTGCCCCAGTCATAACAAGGACAAAGCTGTCCCAATCAGAATGACAAGGTCTTGTTTAGGATAGTGAGTTGAGAGATTGCCCCGGTGAGGTTTTTATGGGGATGAATGAGGTGAAGGAATGGGAATGCACTTGCCCCACTTTGGAATGACATTGACAACTGGAGTGACATGGGATGGGCATTGAACAGACTTTCCCAAGACTAGGGTGTGTGGGTGGTGAAGAGAATGCCCCAACTTTGGGTCTGAGTGGTATTCTCAGTGCAAATCTTTGGTTCTCTACCGATGTCTTGACTTTTGGTGCGAAAGAATCCTTACCTGGTGATCACTAAACCTTGTTTTAAGGTATCTTGAATGTGTTTTGGAGTGCAAGTCTTTCTTCTTTTTTACCAACTTTCCTTTTTTGATTGTTTGTTTTTTCTTTTTGAGCAGCTTTCTTTTTTCTGCTTGTTTGTTTTTTTTCCTTTTGAGCAAACACGTCGCAAATAGATAAACTTATTTGTCCTAAAATTAAAACTTGAGAAAACGAAGGCAATTAGTCATTGATCGGAATGGACTTTTTAGGGCTGTGATGTGGAGAAGGGGATGATTGAGCTTAATGAAGTGTTTGGGGTTGATGGAGAGGATGAGTCTTATTCGGTGTTGCCCGATGGTCAATGATTTGTGAGGGAAATGGTTATTAAGTTTGATGAGGTGTTTGGGGGTGGTCGTACCCAATGAGGTGTTTGAAGGTTTTATGAAAGAAAAGATGGCTAAACCCAATGAATTGAGGACTTTTTTGAAAGGAGGAATGATTGAACCCAATGAATTGAGGGCTTTTTTGAAAGGAGAAATGATTGAACCCATTGAATCTGAGGGTCTCTTTGAAGGTGAGCTCTTATGCTTCATGACAAAATGTATTGACTCTTAATTTATACTCCCTTTGTCTTCCTTTCTTTGTTTTGGGATTCTCCTTTTTGAAATTTTGTTATTCCCCTCCTTTTGTGGATTTCCTTTCCTTTTGACTTGGGTGAGAATGATATACCATCTTTGATGTGGAATTAACCCTCGTCCAGAGTGATGGGGATATCTTGGGCTTTTCTTGGCTTAAGATGGGTAACAAATGGTATTTTTGTGATTTTGAATCTTTGGCTTAAAAGGGGTAGGAAATGGACTTTCTGGGATTTTAGGTTCTTGAGGGTATGGAGAGATGGCCAAATTTCAAATCCTGATTGCGTATTTCTTTAAGACTTAACTTTAGGACAATAATTTATCTATCTTCATGTGTTTGCTCTTTTGCCCTAATTTTTTTTTTGCCTGGACCGCTCTTTGCGAGTTTTCAATCCACCGGGCGCTCCTTTTTGCCTAGGCCGCCCTTTGCGGGTTTTCAACCTAGTGAGCTTATTTTATCTTTTTTATTTATTATATATTTTTTTAGAAAGACTTGCACTAAAGGAATATGATACTGACAAGGAAAATTAGTGATCACAGAATTGCCCCAGCATGGAGGACTTAAAGTGTTAGTGAGAATGAACCAAAAAGTCAAGTATCCACTGATAGGAGAGAATATGCGCTTTATGGGTGGACGGGGCGGGATTAGACTTGGATGGGGAATGGTGATAAATGAAGGAAATTGACTGACTCAAACAAGAGAAACTGCACCTGGCACGCATGCTTACTAGAAGAACGCTTCACAGAGAGTTAGCATTGGTTAAAACATGATATAAAAACTTTTTTGATGAACTGTTTCGGTCTTTTATCATGGAATGGATGAGATGTAATGCCCTTTTTTGAAGGAAATACAAATGAGCTATGGATGTGAAAAATTGAGTGCCTTGGAACACCTTGAGTTTGCAAATGAGTGAGGGTAAACTTTTCCAAAAAGGAAAGATTACTTTGCAAGAACATCTCGTCTCTCATCGCAACATTTTTGTTGTATGCAATGCATGGATGAAAACATTATGATGTATACATGATGAAAATGAAATGTATGAAAGCATATTCACTTGAAAAGTGTGATTATTCTAAAAGTTTTTTTTCTCTTTGATGCTTTCTTTTTATGCAAGACGAAATATGAAATGCCAGTGCATCCTTGGATGATGAATGATGCAAGAATGATGCTTCATTTCAAAATGATTTTTATAGAGGCAAGACAAGATATGAAATGCCGATGCCCCCTTTTTCTTTTGAATGATGAAAGATGCAGGAATGATGCTTTTTTCTAAATGATGATTTTTTTTTTAGAGGCAAGGCAAAGTATGAAATGCCAATGCCCCTTCCTTTTTTGAAAGATGCATGGAAAGTGATGAGGTTAATGAAATGGTGCATGAATGCTACATTTTGAATAAATTTGATGATGATTTTTATTCATGATTATGAATGAGGTGCTTTCTTGTTTTCATTTTTTGTGCAATGAAATGCATGATACTCACAAAAAAAACATGTGTGGGAAGACATGGTTTTTATTGAATGGAAATGCATGCAAAATGAGAGGTTAATGTATTATTTTTCATGATGTGTGAAAAAGGACAACAATAATGCATGAGACGCGCTCCTAATAAGACACGATTTTTGGATCTTTCGAGAAAATTAGGGGAAAAAGCCTTAGTGAATGGAAACGCACACGTGCGGAGAATGCACTCCTGACAAACCTAAATGAGATTGAGAAAAATGCATGTATGAATTTTATCAAGTTTTTGTTTTATGCAATGCAAATGATGTCTTTATATGAAAACGACGGCGATAATGCGACTTGACATGCATGTGAAAAGACAAGATGAAAACATTTTTTTGGGGTTTGGTGACTGAAATTTTGGGAATATCACCTCATGTAGCCCGGTAAAAGAAAAGATTATGATGATTTTTTGAAAGTTTTGCTTTTTGCCCTTTTTTGAAAATTTTGTTTTATGTAATGCAAGGATGTATGCAAATGATGATGTGAGGCAACCAATTGTCGTTACTCTGAGTAACTTGCATGAAACATTGAGTGGATCCTGACTCAATACTTCACGCAATATACTGAAATGCTTCGACATTTGGTTAACTCAAACTTATTCTCTTATTTGAAAACAAACCCCACTTGATAGGGTCAAAGTGCCCCGATACCATAGAGTAACATCTCAAATTTGTAGTGCACAAACAAATTTGAGATATCACCCTTCGTCATTCGAAAGTGCACTTTTACTCATTGGGCTTTTACATGAAGAGCTTTTCTATTTTTTCTTTGTTTAGAGAAGATGCATGCATTGGAAACTTTTCATTTTTTTTTTGATTTTTAGTTTTGGAACATGGTTTTGAAAATTATTTGGAGATGCAAATGATTTATTGGAAAAAGGTTTTAGAAAAATGTGCTTGACGGGGTATGACCCGCTCCTACGTATCCCCATTGTAATGAGGAATCAAAGCTTGCGTAGTTCTACTGTGTCTTTTTTGAAATAATGCTTATGCATGAATGTCTCATCGAGGATTTTTTTTTTGCATGATCATAAATGAAATGCTTATGCTATGCAGATGATAATTGTTTTTTGTCTTATCTTTATGTAATGAAAGGGAATGCAAGATGAATGGTTTTTTTTTCAAAATTGGAATTTTATGCAATGCAAATGATGCGATAATGCAATGGTGCAATGATGCAATGATGCAATGATGCTTTTTTTGTGTTTTTGCAGAAAGAGGATATTTACAGGTGGTGATTTGAAAATTTTCACACTATATGCCACCTCATATAGGCGAAAAGGAAAATCATATCTTTTTTGATTTTCGAAAATTTTGAAGGAGAAATTGATTGAAGTGAATGCAACGATGCAGCACACAATTTGGAAAGCCCTTGTGGCCTAAAAAGGGGGGTAGAACCTATGATCTAAGGCATTTTAGGAATAATCTTCTCATGTAGCTCTATTCACACCCTCACAAAGGTTATCAGAGCCACAGTCCCTCTCATGAAAATCCCTGTAAATGCAGCAAACTGCTAGATACGAAGCATCATGAAAGAGCACAACTCTGATTGAAACTTTCGCGAGTAGCCAAACGGACAAAGGTCCTGATGGGCTCCCACTACTCGAATCCACTCATCCTATGGTATCCTAATAGACCTGGGTTATGGTCTCTTTCTCTAATCATATAGCTTCAAGGTACAAGTGTGTGTGTGCGAAGGGCATTTCCTTAAGAAACTACCCCACCTGCAAATGAAAATCCAGAACAGTCCAGACAATAGAAAGCAATAACATGTCGTCTACCCTAGGGTTCAATACCAATCAAATACAACTAATCTAGGGTGCCGACAACAATGCACTACTTACCTCAAGAAAGCGAGCAAAGAAGAAGGGGACATGACAAGAGAGGGGAAATACGCATGAGGGAACTAAGCATTTAAGCAAAGAAGTAACTATATATTATTTTAAACAAAAGCAAACATAGAAGAATGCATATGGATGCAACATGCTTATGAAAAAGAAGAAGAATAGAGGCAAAGCAAGATGTTCAAATCAATCACACAAACCACACACTTAATTAATTAGGCTTGACCCTCTTTTGAAAAAAATGTTTTTTTAGTCCCCAGTGAAGTCGCCAGCTGTTGCGCCCGAAAAAGTCCCCGAGGGAGAACCTTCCTCGTTCACAACTTTTCCTAAGACAATGAAGCCGCCACCAATATTTATTAAGGAAAATATTAGGAAAACCTTTTTTGGAAAGCGATTGGTCTTGCGAAACTAGAGAATAGTGTTCAGGGGTCGGTTACGCGCAGGGAAGGTGTTAGCACCCCACACGTCCTCTCTACTGAGAGGGAACCTTTAATTAAATGTGTGGTTTTAGTGTGCTGACTTGAAAATACTTAATTTTGCCTCTCTACTTCTTATTGAAAAATTCTTAATGAAAATCTTTATTTATTATGAAAAAGGGGGGAAAATGGTTTTTTTAGAAAAAGCGCTTGACGGGACGAGGCCCGCTCCTACGTATCTCCCGGTGCGATGGAGAACTCAAAGCTACGTAGTTCTTCTTTGTCTTTCTGAAAAGTTTTTGTTTTTTATCTTTTTTAGTGAGTTTCTGAAATAGGACGGGCATTAGCGAATGATTAAACTAACCAAAGTTATGGGTAATCACCGCTAAGTACTCTTGAAAATGAGAGTCACTACCGCCAGTCAGACGAACAAAGGTTCTGATTGACTATTAGTAGCGACTCGTTTTTATTTGTTCTTTTGAAAGGGGTTTTCGAAAGAGATTGATTGGCGCGAATGATCAAACTAACAAAGGTTATGAGTGATCATCGCTTGTTGTTCTTTGGGGAAAAAGACATTGCTACCAATGGCTAGACGAACAAAGGTCCTGATTAGCCACTAGCGGCAATGGGTTTGAAAATGATTCTTGAATTTTGTTCTGAAAGCGATCTTGGTTTGCAAAAAGTGATTCCTTTCTTCTTGTTATGAAAATAGCTCTTTTCTTTTGCTATGCAAATGCTAAAATCTTTTATGATTGCGCTTGACGAGAATGTGACTCGCTCCTACGTATCCCAAATGGGAATCAAAGCGACGTAGTTCTAACGAGCCTTGAAAGTGAAAGTCTTTTTGCTTAGGTTTTGAAAAGTGGAGGGTGCTCATAATGATCAAACTAACCAAGGTTATGGGTGATCATTACTAACACTTGCCATGATTTTTGATGTTTGGGAAAATATCTTTTGAAATTGAAAGCATTCATGATAATCAAACTAACAAAGGTTATGGGTGATTATCACTAGCACTCCATTGTTAATAATCATGCAAGCAAAGGCTTCGCAAGACTACTAACAAAGTTTTAATTTTGAAGAGTTTTCGCCATTGGATTAATTTTTATTTAGGGGAAAGAAAATCTGTTATTTGGGAAAAAGGTTTGTAAAAAAAATAATAATTTTATTTAGGGGAAAAGAAATAAAATTTAAAAAGAGAGATAGGGGGTGAAATAGTAAAATGGGGGTTGCAAATAAAAGGAGGGCTGTATTATTAAAACTGGGGGGTGTAATATAGAAGAAGGGTGCAAATAAAAAGCTGGTGTTTAAGAGTCAGGGGGTTGTATTGTTGAAATATGGGTGGCGCATGTAATGTTAATCAACCAATAAAATAACATAAAAGGTTACTTGAATAAAAAAAAATAAAAGGAAATAGAGAAGCTATAGGGTAGCAGGTTCGACAGTATCAAAGAGAAAACAATTTTTTTATTACATCAAAAAGAAAAGGAGTGAGTGGAATTAATATATTATTATTAGCATATAAAACATAATAAGAAAAAGAAATAAGATAAAAGGCAATAGAAAGAAAGAAAGAGTGAGTATTTACGTTGAGATTGGGATTGAAATCCCTAAAAGTCCAAAGTGCTGCAAACAGCAGCAGCGTGAAACATAGCCATGAGGGAGAAGTGGAGTGAGCGCGCGAGAGAGAGAGGGTGGTGTGTCGGCGGCGCGGCAACGGCGGTCATAGAGCGGTACGCGGTGGTGGGATGAGAAAGAATGGCAACGGAGATAGCGGCAGTGTTAGCGACTCTCTTCCATGGTGGAAGATTCTTCTTCCTTGCTCTGACCCTCTCTCCTCTTCTTCCTATTTCTTCTATTTGATTTTCTTTTTGTATCAACTATTTCCTAATTTGTTGTTTCAATCCCCTTTTACCTTTTGTCTTCTCATTTTTTTTTTTGCATTCTCCCCATTCTGCTCTCTCCCCTTTATTCTCCTTGTTTTCTCCAGTATCTTTCTTCTTCTCCCCCCTTCTGTGTGTGTGTTGTGTATTGTTAATTTTTCCTTTTCTTTTTGTTTGTTTTCCAGTTCTCTTGCGGTTCCCCCCTACGGTTCACCTGTTACCTCTCACCCCCTTCATTCTGAAAATTGAAGTTGAATTTATAGAGAGATCCTGCATTGAATACTCTATTGAGAGGTCAGTTTTCCTTCCACGCCTTTGACCAAGAGTTTCATGCTTTAATGTATAATTTTTTCTGAGCAAAATTTCCTCTTCCCACGCCACTGATGTATTCACGGTTTTAGGCCTATGAGCTGGCCTCACTTGACTTTTGCTTTATTGTGTTTCAGGTCTGTACTTTTGCTTGCACCATTTTGGCATGAAGATCTGAACTTGAAGAAAGCTAACTTGGCTTTAGTCCCAATCAAGAGAAGAACATGTAATGAAGATGATAAAAGAAGTTCTAAACTTTACCCAAGAATACAAAATGCTTACTGGCGACTTTTTTTGTATTTTTTATTTATAATTTTCGTTTTCTATTTTTTTGAATTTTTTATGTGTAAAAAAAAAAATATTTAATGCTAAAACAAATTTTTTGATTAAGTTTTTTTTCTTAAAAAAAAAAAATGTTCTACTAATGATGATGAAAAAGTGTACATTATTAGGAATAAACATACGCACACGACGAGGCGAAACCACGCGTTTGCAATGAGAATACGCGAGCTCGTGCACCAAAATAAACGCTTGTACACAACGAGACGTGGATCCGCAAAAAGTGTGTACATGATTAAAAATAGCACGCGCGCACAAATGAGAAGTAACACGCCTATACACAACTGGGAATGACACGCATACACGACAAAAACAATATTTTGGATTTTCTAGTAAACTTTAAATTAGCCGAACAAAATTAGGGTATGACAGCTTGCAAAATGACCAAAATACTCTTTGACCTAAAAACTTGTTTCTTGCCCCAAAAATGTAAAAATATGCACTATTTTTATTTCTAAAATTCCCAAAAATTAAGAAAAATATTTTTGACTTGGGCAGACAAAATTGGGGTATGACAGCTGCCCCTCTTTATTTGGATTTTGACAAGGAATATGAGTTGGCCGAGACATATTCCGAGGCAAAATTGAAATAAAGAATTCAGAAATCATACCAATTTTGTCTACTTGGAGAAACCCGAATTTTCTTTCCTTTTTCTTTTCTTTTTTTCTTCCCCTTTTTTTTTTCTATTGTTGTTTTTTTTTTTCGAAAGATAGACACTTTCGTGTCGATGCGAAAACAGTAAATGGGCACTTGCGTACCGACAGAAAAGTAAAATGGGCACTTCCGTGCAGACAGAAAAGTAAAATGGGCACTTGCATGCAGAAAGCGTTAAATTGCCCAGGCTGCCTAAAACCTGTAGTCCTTAAACGAACTCTTGACGAATCCGAGTTTGCACGTGGCTTTGAGGAGCACGCTCTTCCTGTTGGCCTTTTCGAGCGACCGGGGGGATCGTTATCAGCTCCGGAACTGATATACAGATCAATGCACGGCGTCCACTGTATCTTAGGCTGATACAACTATTCCGTTGAACCTCACATGGGGCTGCGGTCCATCGCGTTGCTCGTACACGATGTGAGACCTGGGCAGAAGGAAGCGATGATCTCTCTGGGCTCCAATCCGCAATGCGCGCCTGAGCGCTCTCTTTCCTTTTCTCTTTTTTTTTGTGTTTCTCTCTTTTTTTGAACTCCCAACTTGGGGGAGCATTTTCTGGAATCTGGGGGCGATGGCTAACACCGAAGTGCTCATCCTCTCCTCGTACCTGCAGCTGAAAATGAACAAATGCATGCAATGCAAATGCCATGATTGCTGTTTTCTTTTTTCTTATGATGAATGTAAATGTAATGAGTTTCTTTTTTCTTTTGTCTATGTCGGATGAATGCATGATTTTCTACTGTTCTTATATGTTTGATGAATGCAATGATTTTCCTTTTCTTCTCTTGTCTATACGTAATGCATGATTTTCTTTTTCTTTTGTTTGTGTCTGATGAATGCATGATTTTCTCCTGTTCTTATATGCCTTTTTCTCTTTCTCTAGCTTCTCCTCTTTCTTTTTCTTTCTTTTCTTTTCTTTTTGTTGCTCTCTTGGCTCTTCTCTGTTCTCTCTTTTGGCTTCTCTTTTTTGCTCTTTTAAGAACCATGGGTATGCGAATGCAAAATTTTGGTGTTTGATGATATGTAATGCTCTTGTGTTTTGATGAAATTGCAGATGACCTCAATAAATTGGGCGAACCCTCAAGTACTCAAAAGTCTACAACAAATAGTTCTGTGGATACCTTGTGTTGCAGGTAACCTGATATTGCAGGATGTGTTTTGATGATGAAAAAGATAAAGGTAAGATTGACGGTCAAAGTCAATAAAAGTGACTAAACGTCAAAGTCACAATCCAAGACAAGCAAGCCAAGAACTGAAGATTCAAGTTTAAGGGTAGTCCTTAAATATAAGGGTAGTCCTTAGGGTTTGGGGGTGTCTTAGGAAAAAGTGTAAGCTCTTTCAAAAGGTCAGCTCGTATCTCAAAGTCTCACACACTCACAAAGTTTTTTAAGGTGCATGCATATTCACGTAAACATTCTTATCACCTTTTTAAATAACAAAATCGATTTTCCTCATGCATAAACAAATAGCAAAATCGATTTTCAGGCAAACTAGAAAAGATAGAAATCGATTGTCAGGCCATGTCTTATAATACACAAATCGATTTCTGAGCCAAATATTTTTTAAGGGAAGAATCGATTCCCAACCTTTTGCACATAACTGAGAATCGATTCCCACTTGTCTCAGGCAAGCTGAAAATCGATTCCTACATATTTTCACTAAGTATAGAATCGATTCCTAGCCTTCCATGGCACTCAAGAATCGATTTCCCATATTTTACAAACAAAGATAAAATCGATTCCTTACCTAAATAAATCGATTCCTAGATCAAATACATTTTAACAAAGAATCGATTCCTTCATTATTTTCAACGTAAAAATGAATTTCTCATAGCCTATAAATAGGCAGTGCTTCACGATTCATTTTACACACAACACACATCAACCCATTTGTACGAATCAGAAAAAGCTTTTTGAGAAAACTCTTCACGCTTATACTTTTGCTCGTCACGTACCGTTGGTCTGTCTGAGCTGATCTGTTGCTAAGAGTTAGTTGGGGTTGTATTCTTCAAGTTGTAATATCTGCCTACACTAGAGGTATTTCTGCATTTACAATTGTTTATTGTTTAATTGTTGTGTTTTGTTCTAGGGAGTGGGGTATCTCTCTAGGGTAGCTGCATGTACTAGGAAGTGGGGTATCTTTCTAGGGCAGTTGATTGTAACAGGGGTGGGGTATCTCTTGTTATTGTTATAATAGATCTAAGGGCTCTCTATAGGTGGGGTATCCTAGGAGGAGAGTGCCTAAGTCTGTAAAGGTTTTCCAAGGCACCTGTAAGCCTTGTTGTTGTTTTAGTGGAAAATCTCACAAGGGTGTGAGGACTGGACGTAGGTCACTAGGAGGTGACCGAACCAGGATAAATCTCTGCGTGCTTTACTGCTTTACTGTTTTACCGCTTTACTGCTTTATACTCTAATTCCTTCGCTTCCACTTAACCTGCGCGAAAATTGATCTAAGTCATTGAAAAGGGGAAAAACATTTTCAAAAGATCTGAAAAGTTTTTAAATCTCAATTCACCCCCCCTCTTGAGACTGAAGCCACTTGGTAACAAGTTCATCAACACGCAGCGGGTTAAAAGAAATAGTTTCCAATCATAGTTGTAATAACATCAATACAAATCCATCAGTGTCACATAAAATAAAACAAAAATAACATTTATTCGCCCCCCAGGTGCTACGTATCAGAGCATGACCGACTCGAGGGATGAAGGGTTAAAAGCCTTCACTCACGGTTACCTGTAGTAATAACCAATATAAGGGGTGAGTCTAAACCGTATAATAAAGCTTATAATAAGCAGTATGCCAGAGTACAGAACTATACCAATCACAGCAATACATATATATACATTTATATATATATATATAACAATTTTTTTACAATTTATAACAACTATAATAACATATATATATATATACAGCGCTCACTACACAACCACGTCAACATTTATATTTGCCACACAAATATATTGCACACCGACCAAGATAATAATTGTCAATGATGAGAATGAATGTATGAAGTGCAAGTATGCATGTGGTACCATCATCGTCACTAATTTTGCCAATTGGGCACATCGTCACTTTTTGAGCCTTATTCATCGTCACTAGCTCGAGACTGCAGCCTTACATCGTCAATATATGCACATGTATGCATGTGACTTCATGAACAACCAACAAAACATAATCATCACAACAACAACGTCATCCATATCATCATCGTCATTTTGGTCATTAGACCCATCGTCAATAACATCATCAGTATAATTTGGTCAATAGACCCATCGTCATTTAACAACATCAATAATATTTGCTCAATAGACTCATCATCAATAATATCAACATGGCAGCACTAGAGTGCGCCAGCATCACATCACAGCACTTAAAACACAACCAGGCAGCAACCAAGATTGGCATCCAGAAACTATCAGAAAAATAATCATTTTTCACCTTAAAGTAGAATATACATATAGAGGACTGAATAAGCTTCGCAACGCACTTTGAAACACTTAAAACGGACACCCGAGTCAAAAGATATGACAAAAACAAAACCGGGGAACATTTGGGCAACATCCTGAAAATGGCGCCCAGGCACTGGGCGCCTAGCAGGAACACGCAACACAGAAAACTGGCGCAGCCACGAAAAACTGGCGCAGCAACACAAACTGGCGCCCTGAGGCAACCTGCGCCACTCTGGGCGCAACAAAGACAGCAAAAACTGGCGCAGAGGCAACCTGCGCCACTCTGGGCGCAACACAGACAGCAAAAACTGGCGCAGAGGCAACCTGCGCCACTCTGGGCGCAACACAGACAGCAAAAACTGGCGCAGAGGCAACCTGCGCCACTCTGGGCGCAACACAACACTAGTGCAGAATTTCCTACAGCAATGCACCTACTTCGGCGAATTAATTAAAATAGCAAACGATATCGGATTTTAGCAAAAGACCACTCATTGGGAAGCTCTCTGAGTGTAGTTTCTGCCTATGATTTTCATTTTTCAAAATAAGTATCCAGTTGGTACAGTTTTTCAAAACACTACACTGAGGTACCAAAGTCGGACAGAATTCTTTACCCAACTTGCAACTAAATTTTCTTTCTCATTTCTTAATGAAACTTCTTGAAATCAGTGCCTATTTCGTAGAGAAATAAGTCTACTTTCCAATGAAACAAGAATAATTCAAAACGGAGTTCGATTGAGAACACAAAACCTACAAAAACCGAAACTACTCACAATTTGATTCGAGAAATTTGACCTAACTTTGGAGACTCATAACTTGAGCTACACAACTCCAAATTGAGCGAAACCAGTGCCAAAACGACCGGCTTTAAGTAAATTTTAAAAACAATCAGCCACATAATTTTTGGATCAACCGAACAGTACCAGTTTTAGAAGGACCGAAACAATGTCCACAAACGCACAAAAAAACTATAAGCAAGTAAAACTCATTATGATCAATCACCAAATACCTTTCAACAAGCACTTAGCATGCATCAAATCTTCATCAATATATTCATATACGACAACCAACATTACAATCATAAGGAGAACGATATGAATCCTAAACCCCTACATACATCCCATTAGAAACCCTATTATAAAGCAAGACCCACCCTTACCTTAGATTTTCCGAAGATGATGAGACCTCTACGAAAGCACCGAAGTAACCACAGCAACAGCTCCTTGCTCCTCTTCTCTCTTGGCCGATCGCACCTCTTCTCTCTTCTCACTCTCTTCGCAAACTTTCTTTCTCTCTTCTCTCTTCTCTCTTTTGCGATTTCTTTCTTTCTTTTTCTCACCAAATGAGGCGCAACTCTCCTAACCCTTGCGCCTAGGAGCCTAAGTCAACGGGCTTGGGCTCTTGGGCCAATCTTACCACTCCGTAATTACCAGATACTACTCCCTTCATTTAAATAAATCACCATATTAATAATTTTAATAAAATTTTATCAATGTAATACCTAAATAATTTAATCAAATAATTAATTAAATTATTTTGGGTGTTACAAACCTCCTCGTAGGTTGACACCAGAAGAAGTTTGGAACAGTGTCAAGGATATCCCTCCCGTGGAAGTCGTTGCGGGTGTTGTTTCTCGTCCAGATGGTTATGGACTATGGCATAATTGGACAAAAAAAAGTATTTTTTGGGAACTTCCATATTGGAAAGATAATCTATTGAGACACAATCTCGATGTAATGCATATTGAAAAGAATTTTTTGATAACATATTTAACACTGTTATGAACGTGAAAGGTAAAACGAAAGACAATGAGAAGGCTAGGAAGGACGTGGATCATTACTGCAGGCGAAAGAATTTGTTGTTGGTTGAGCAAGCTAACGGTAGGACGTGGATCATTAGTGAAGAGCCATGATTGTCATGTATTCATGGAGTGCTTACTTCCTATTGCCTTTAGTTCGTTGCCAACACACGTTTTGAATCTGCCCATTGAAATAAGTCAATACTTTAAAAATTTGTGTTCTGCAACGTTAAAAGCGGATGATCTTACAAAATTGGAACAAGACATCCCACTTATCTTATGCAAGTTGGAGAGAATATTTCCGTCTAGTTTCTTTGATTCTATGGGGCATCTTCCTGTTCATCTCGCATATGAAACTAAACTTGGCGAACCTGTTCAATACAGATGGATGTATCCGTTTGAAAGGTCAGTTAATATATGAAAGAAGTTTAATATACCTATTGTAACACCCTAGTATTTCTAGCTTGTAGAAATACCAAAATGTACCACTTGGCATACACCAGAGTAACTTCCTATTATTGAATATGGAACACAACTAAAAACTTCGAGAAATAATTATCAAACGGTTCCATGAACCACATTAAACTTAACATAAAGTACTTAAGTCTCATGACTTAAAAACTTATACAACCTGGTGTTCAATATCCAAAACATAAGTAGCGGAATCGATTTACAACTGTTAGCAAGTAATAGTTATACAATCGAAAATACAAAGACGACAAAAGGGAAAAAGGCATAATCTTAAAACTGATTCTTCAATAACTCCAAGAGTCACACCGGCTAACCGTGCTTCTTCGCCTTTGCTTTTCCCTGTAAAAACCACAATAATAAAGGGTGAGATAAACATTATCTCAGTGAGTCCTATCGAGACCCCTTACTAACTCTAGCGGTTCATTAATATGCTTTTATTCTTTGAACTCATAGCCCTAATAAGCGACTATGTGGACATATTTTCTTTGAACTCGTAGCCTTAATAAGCGACTACGTGGACATATATACTTCTAACCCGTAGCCCTAATAAGTGACTACGTGTTATATTTCTTTATTACTTGTAGCCCTAATAAGCAACTACGGTTCATGTCTTATTCTTTTCTTATCTTTGCACGTCACGTCGAAATCACTTTCTATTTTCATGATTCTCGGTGAACCCAGTCCCACTGACCTTGGAAAGCGGGCTACAAAGAAGGGACCTAGGGTTCGGGCTCATGACTTCCCTGCCCTATTATGCTAATAATCTGGGGTCGTCACCCTTGATATACATATATTATATGTATGCCATTCTTCCTTTCCTCAAGGGAAAGTAACTTGACTTGTTTTTACATGAATTGAGAATTTACATGGCTTGTATGGATTTATAATCCCTTATCATAACATGACCTGTGTACACTTGCGTATACTAATGTTCGGTTTTTTATAGCTTTCATAACTTAAGAAAATTCCATCTCAAGCATACTCAATTTCATGACATTCATGTATTACAATCATTACAAGTGGTTCGAAAGAAGATTAGAAGAGGTTTGGAATCGAAATGAGCGGAGAAACGAATTTTGGAAACCGGGGACAGAAGACCTGGCACGACCCGTGCCAGACCTAGCACGACTCGTGCTACCTGGAAATGCAATTCTAGTCAACCAGAAAGGTTGGCACGACTCGTGCTACGGGTGGCACGACCCGTGCTGCCTGTAGCAGAGTCACAATTCGCTTATTTTGTTCCGTTTCGCTTTTCCTATCGCGTCCAATCTGTAACCCAATCAAAGTTTCCACCTTCAACAGATAATATCACAGATAATTCCAGTGCAACAATCGTATAAATTATCGTAAAAATGTAATATCGTGAAAACGGTTTTTGACTCGATCCCTTTTGAAACAAAACGCGAAACGTATCAATTTAGAGACATACAACACAGTGTCAAAAAAAACATCCCTAAGCGAGTATAGAACTCACCTTTTGCGATGAAAATCGCACACAACAACGACGACAATTAGACTTCGACGAATGAAAGACCAAAATCTCACGAACCGGCTCCATATCTTCCAACACTCCTCAAACTCGAACCACAGAACCCAATCTTCTTCCTAATGCTTGAAAACACAATGTAGGTTCTGAAATTGTCCTAGCCACTTATCCCAAGGCCCAATCAGCAACATGCAAGAGCAAACTCTCCCTAAAACCTCATTTTCTTCCACTTGACTCTATTATTCGAAAATGGTGATTTGAGGAGGAAGGTAATGCTGGTGATGAAACTAGTATCAGATGGAAGAGGAGAATGTAAGGATTACAATGGTACCAAGAAGTTGGACATGCATTGAGGATTGGGGAAGCTGTCTTCCCTTCTTCTTCCTCTCTCACTCTCGCAATCCACTCTCTCAATCTATTTTCACTTTTCTTTCTTTCTTAGTTTTCTGTTTTCAGCCACTAGGTGTCTTAGTGTTAGGGTATGTTGTGGGAGTGAGGAGAGGGTAATGGTTTAGCTGAAGGTTCACTCAAATGGGGTGAAAGGACTACTTTACCCTTAGTCCCCAATTTCCACTTAAAACGAATTAAATCATCAAAGCACACACATGTATAATTGGAAATCAAATTACTATGACTTATAATTAATTAAGCCTAATTATTTTAAATTGGCCAATTAATTTTATTATGACATCTTGCTAATTTCAATAAATGAAATTAGCTAAATTGGGGATGTTACACATATAAACTAGATTAGATGATCATTAACATATCATTTTCTCTAGGTTCATGGGTGATTCAAAAAGATCAGTTAAAAATAAAGCTAGAGTTGAAGGATTGATATGTTCTTCTTACTTATGTTGAACCAAGGACAAACACTCTTTGTTTTGTATGATAACAAATTACATTTAGTCTACTAATGGTTGCAGTGTATAAAAGTGCAGGGACAAAATAAAGTACAGGACATGAATCAAAGAGCAGGAAATATTAAAGTGGAGCAGCTTGGAGAAGAAGCCACCTCAGCAGTTCAAGACCTATTTGTTTATCCGCTTTCTTTAGGACACTGTGTAAGGTCCTATCACTGAAGGTCTATGGCTTTTAGTAGCTGAGAGATGAGTTTTTCAAAACATGCATGGTGCATCAAAATAGTTTTGAAAAATATTTTATAAAATTGCATGCATGCATAAGGTGGCACCTAAACCTAAAATTAATTTTGTGGAAAGCTAGAAATCGATTTCTATCATTTTCTAACTCATGAAATCGATTTCCTAATCCTATTTTAAAGGTTGAAATCGATTTCCCTAGCCTATGTTAAAACAAATAATCGATTTCTACATTTATCTCAAGCCAAACCAAGAATCGATTTCCTTCTTTTTTAAAACACCATGAAATCGATTTTCAAGCTATCCTATAGGCTATGAATCGATTCCTCCTTACTTTAACTAAACATTGAAATCGATTCTTACCTATTCAGGATGTCCTGAAAATCGATTCCTACATATTTCCAAAAGCCAAGGAATCGATTCCTATGTTTTCTAGAAATAAAGAATCGATTATACTATATTTTAACATCACTCATGAATCGATTCTTAAGTCACATTTATGAATCCTATATTTTTCTAAAGCCTATAAATAGGCGGGTGCGATTCACATTTCGAACACACCTCACACCACAATTCACAACTCCTCTCTGCTTCTCACATACATTTTCTAGATCTGAGAAAGAGAGAAAATAGAGCTTCAACTTTCATATCATTTTCTATTTTCCATATCACTCATCTCTTAGTCACTATACTGTCATTATATCTGAGGTGATTGGATCATAGATCTCTATTTGTATTCGTTACTCTATTTGTGAGGGTCACTTTGAAATCCTGGGATTTGTTCTTGGGTCTCTCAATCAGGAGATTGAGTTGGTTTGAAATCCTGGGAAGTTTTCTTGGGTCTCTCAATCAGGAGATTGAGTTGGTTTGAAATCCTGGGAGGTGATCTTGGGTCTTTCAATCAGGGAAGATTGAAGTGGTTTTGAAATCCTGGGAGGTGCTCTTGGGTCGTTCAATCAGGAGATTGAAGCGGGTTGAAATCCTTAGCTAGGTGCTCGGGTTCTCAGTTCGGGGGAATTGAGATTTGCTATCTTGAAGTTGCCTGTTTGTAAAGAATTCTTCAATATAATGGTTACCATCAAGTCCAAGGGTTGCAAAGCCTGAGGCCGAGGACGTAGGGCTTTTATCCCGAACCTCGCTAAATTCCCGGTGTATCTTTATCCCTACTCTCTTTACTTTATTGTCTATATTTGTTATTGTTATATAGCTGTGATATTCATTGTTTTGTTTATATCTGTTTTGAATATCACTACTCAGATCTGTCTATTGTTATATTATTGTGCTGATCTGTTATTATCCATATCACTGCTGTAGATCTGTCTGTTGCTATATTCAATATCACTGCGCTGCCTATAAATAATCTAGTTATTCTGTATATTGAATATAGAGTAATATCATACTGTGCTTGATCTTCCTGCTTGCATACATCATATAAGTTTAAATCTCAGATTCCGCATTTGATTTAAACAAACATTGCTAAAGTTTTTGAAAACCGAAAAAGAATTCAAGTTTTGCATATAACCTTATTCACCCCCCCTCTAAGGTTATCAGATAGTCTAACAAGTGGTATCGGTAGCTAGAAATTGCATATAGAGCTTTACATCTCGCAATTTAAATTTTATTTATCTATCTGTGATCATGGGTTCTTTTATGAAAGAGGGGATGTCCTTCAATAGGCCACCCCTGTTTGATGGAACTAACTATGACTATTGGAGTAGTCGAATGAAATGTCATGTGCAGGCTATAGATTTCACCCTTTGGAGGATTATTGTTGATGGACCTCTGATCCCTATGAAGATCAAAATTACAAAACCAGGTAGTACTGATGGAGACACTACAAAAAGTCAAGCCACCGACAAAGCAGAAGAAATTCCAATTGAAGACATCTACACCATCGATCTGAGCGAGCTGAGAAAATCTGAGCTTGACAAAATATCTCAAAATGCCAAGGCTATGAATATTCTTCACCTATCACTTTGTGAAGAAGAGTATGGAAGAGTAAAAGGGTGTCAAACAGCAAAAGAAATCTGGGATTGTCTGGAAGCTACACATGTCGGCACAAGCCAAGTAAAGGATACAAAAATCAGAATCCTAACTTCTGAGTATGAATCATTCAAAATGAAGGAAGGTGAATCTGTTGCAGCTATGCACCAGAGACTGAATCTGATTATAAACCACCTGAGGGCTCTGGGAAAAAGGTATTCTACAAAAGATATAAATGGGAAGATTCTTGCATCTCTGACTGGTGAGTTCTTTCCAAAAACTTGTGCAATCACTGAAGCCAAAGATATTGGCACTCTACCCCAAGAAGACCTTATTGGGTCACTTCTGGCCTTTGAGGTAGTATTGGCTGCCAAAAAGAGTCAAGAAAAGGAAATGGTGAAAGAAAAGAAATCTCTTGCCCTTGCTGCTAAAACTTCTAAGGTAGCAAGGAAAGAGGTTGAGTCTGATGAAGAAACCGATGATGAAGACATGGCTATGCTTGCCAAAAATTTCAAAAAATTTATGAGATTCAAAATTTTTGGAAAGGGTGATTTCTCAAAGAAGTCTGGGTATAACAAAGAAGACAGGTATGAGAAAAAAGATGATCAACTAAAGTGTTTCGAATGCAACAAACCGGGTCGCATCAAAGCAAACTGTCCAAAGCTGAAATCCAAGTACAAGCAAAAGAAAGCAATGAAGGCAACATGGGACAACACTGATACTGAGAGTGAGACCGAAGAAGAAGAGGAAGTCGCAAATGCTGTCTGTCTCATGGCAAAGAACACAACTGAAGCAACATGTGATAATCTCAGCACTGATGGTGAATCAGATGAAGCTGAGCAGACTGACAATGCTATCTGCAATATGGCAAGTGACGCATCTAAGGTAAGCCTTAACTCCTCTAGTCTTTCTGATTCTTCTACACATGATGATTCATTTGATGATGCGTGTAGTAGTCACAATTTGAGTGAGGCTTTTAAAGCTCTTTATTTTGAACACGAAACTCTCTTGTTAAAATCTAAGAAATTGACAAAGAGAAACAAAAGCATGCTCACTCAAATCGAGACACTTGAAAATGAGGTAGTTAAATTGAAGAATGAGCTACATAAAACAAAACCTTTCAACCTTGAATTTCTTGAGCTTAAACAAAATTTTGAAAAAATCAAGGTTGAAAATGAATTTTTGAAAGAATCTTTGAAAAAGTTTGAGGTTGGTGAAAAGACCTTGACTCAGTTGCTTCACTCTCAACATCAATATGTTGATAAGAGAGGAATTGGGTACAAAGGTAATTCCACCTCCTCTGTTTTGAACAAGAAAATAACTTTTGTAGCTGCTACTTCAAGTTATACACCTACTGTTTTCTCATGCACCTACTGTCAAAAGGGAAACCATAGCTCACCTAGATGTCCTATCCGTAAATTATGTGAGCTTGGTACCCTTATACCTGCTTGTGAGAAACCAAGGTGGATTGTGAAAACAAACCCCTTGATGACTAACCCCAAAGGACCCAAAGAGAATTGGGTACCAAAATTTTCTACTTGATCTTAGTGCAGGTGTGCTACAAGGTATGGGGGTCAGATTGATACCTTGATAGCAGAGACTCAAAGTTCATGACTGGAGACGCAAAAAGATCCTTAATACTCAGAAACAGCAGTCATGTGAATAGTAATATTAACAATAGAGGAAAAATCACCGGTGAAGGTTAGACTGGAAAAGTTCTATTCACCTTAAGAATAATTTATCACTTCTGTGAAATAAAAATTTTTGTGTGCATCAAAGTCTTTTTTCTTCTCTCTATTGGGATGGATCTTTGATGCAACATATTTTTAAGTTAAATATGATACCTATATTGTTGAACCAAGTATGGCATATTATCTTGGGTATCCTATTTTCTCTAAATATCTTTTTTAAACTGTGATGGTCCACCCTCTTATGGCTAAGCTTTGCATTCTAAAATTAATCAGGGGGATCACCAAGTAAGGGGGAGCATAGCATGAACTACTGTTTTTGATATATCATATGCTATGCAATGCTGCTTATTTATTATGCAAGTTTATAAAGTGCTTATGTTGTATGTATTCACCCCACCTCCTTTTTGATGAAAACAAAGGGGGAGAAATTGTATGCAAAAGGGAGAGAATATGCATGTTAAGGGAGAGAATATGCATGTTATTATTTAATGGGGGAGAAAATAATTGCTGCTATCCTGCTGTCATACTGCTTATTTTGTTATGCTTATGCTTAGGGGGAGCTTCTGCCATTGTTTCTCTATTATGGTCTCCCTATGCATAATGTAATTTGTTATCATCAAAAAGGGGGAGCTTGTTGAACCAAGGACAAACACTCTTTGTTTTGTATGATAACAAATTACATTTAGTCTACTAATGGTTGCAGTGTATAAAAGTGCAGGGACAAAATAAAGTACAGGACATGAATCAAAGAGCAGGAAATATTAAAGTGGAGCAGCTTGGAGAAGAAGCCACCTCAGCAGTTCAAGACCTATTTGTTTATCCGCTTTCTTTAGGACACTGTGTAAGGTCCTATCACTGAAGGTCTATGACTTTTAGTAGCTGAGAGATGAGTTTTTCAAAACATGCATGGTGCATCAAAATAGTTTTGAAAAATATTTTATAAAATTGCATGCATGCATAAGGTGGCACCTAAACCTAAAAATAATTTTGTGGAAAGCTAGAAATCGATTTCTATCATTTTCTAAATCATGAAATCGATTTCCTAATCCTATTTTAAAGGTTGAAATCGATTTCCCTAGCCTATGTTAAAACAAATAATCGATTTCTACATTTATCTCAAGCCAAACCAAGAATCGATTTCCTTCTTTTTTAAAACACCATGAAATCGATTTTCAAGCTATCCTATAGGCTATGAATCGATTCCTCCTTACTTTAACTAAACATTGAAATCGATTCTTACCTATTCAGGATGTCCTGAAAATCGATTCCTACATATTTCCAAAAGCCAAGGAATCGATTCCTATGTTTTCTAGAAGTAAAGAATCGATTATACTATATTTTAACATCACTCATGAATCGATTCTTAAGTCACATTTATGAATCCTATATTTTTCTAAAGCCTATAAATAGGCGGGTGCGATTCACATTTCGAACACACCTCACACCACAATTCACAACTCCTCTCTGCTTCTCACATACATTTTCTAGATCTGAGAAAGAGAGAAAATAGAGCTTCAACTTTCATATCATTTTCTATTTTCCATATCACTCATCTCTTAGTCACTATACTGTCATTATATCTGAGGTGATTGGATCATAGATCTCTATTTGTATTCGTTACTCTATTTGTGGGGGTCACTTTGAAATCCTGGGATTTGTTCTTGGGTCTCTCAATCAGGAGATTGAGTTGGTTTGAAATCCTGGGAAGTTTTCTTGGGTCTCTCAATCAGGAGATTGAGTTGGTTTGAAATCCTAGGAGGTGATCTTGGGTCTTTCAATCAGGGAAGATTGAAGTGGTTTTGAAATCCTGGGAGGTGCTCTTGGGTCGTTCAATCAGGAGATTGAAGCGGGTTGAAATCCTTAGCTAGGTGCTCGGGTTCTCAGTTCGGGGGAATTGAGATTTGCTATCTTGAAGTTGCCTGTTTGTAAAGAATTCTTCAATATAGTGGTTACCATCATGTCCAAGGGTTGCAAAGCCTGAGGCCGAGGACGTAGGGCTTTTATCCCGAACCTCGCTAAATTCCTGGTGTATCTCTATCCCTACTCTCTTTACTTTATTGTCTATATTTGTTATTGTTATATAGCTGTGATATTCATTGTTTTGTTTATATCTGTTTTGAATATCACTACTCAGATCTGTCTATTGTTATATTATTGTGCTGATCTGTTATTATCCATATCACTGCTGTAGATCTGTCTGTTGCTATATTCAATATCACTGCGCTGCCTATAAATAATCTAGTTATTCTGTATATTGAATATAGAGTAATATCATACTGTGCTTGATCTGCCTGCTTGCATACATCATATAAGTTTAAATCTCAGATTCCGCATTTGATTTAAACAAACATTGCTAAAGTTTTTGAAAACCGAAAAAGAATTCAAGTTTTGCATATAACCTTATTCACCCCCCCTCTAAGGTTATCAGATAGTCTAACAACTTACACTGTGAAACAACCTATTTTTGTTCTTATTATTTCAAGAATGAATTTGATCCTATAAGTAGTCGAAATGACATGGAAATTGAATATCCAAGACATCATTTAGCTTTGTCTGTCTTTTGTCTACCTGGCCATCAGTCTGGAAAAGAGTCAATTCACTGGCTAACAGAAGAAGAGTTAAATTCAGCCCATGTTCATATCTTGATAAACTGTACTGAGGTCCACCCATTCATTGAGTATGTATTTCTCAACCTAGCTATCTCAATTAGTTAATAAAGTACACACTTGTGTAACAATTAATAATATCTTATTAGGGAGTTCTTGTCATCAGAGGAAGTAAGTCAAGAACAATCTTCTGCTCATATTCATGCGCATTTTCCAATGTAGTTTAGGCGGCGTGTTTATTCCCTCCCACCAACTCCTACCAACCAACACTTGAGGAACTTATCTGACGGTCCTTGAAGATGTGTTAAAGAATGACACATATACTTTGTCAATGGATACAAATTTTGTAACATCCCTAATTTTTAAAATATAATTTAAGTGGATTATAAATAATTTCTAGTCGAGGGAAGTGATAATTCACGACTCGGGTCCGGGTTAGTGGAGAAAACCTGAATTATTGGCTAAGTAGGAAGGAACTTAAGCAAAATTGAGGATTTTGAAGGAACTAATGAGACAAGGGCATTTTGGTCCTTTCACAACCACTTAAGCCCTCAGCCCATTCCTCATCACTCAGTTGACCCACTCCATCAGTTTCAGAATTGAAAACAAAAGAAAAGAAAGAGGGGAAAGAAGAAAGGAAGGAGAAGGGAGGCGAAAGAGAGAGGAGAAGAAGGGATCTCCATCAACCTTCCAGCCATTGCATGTAAGTTATCTCTACACCATCTCCCTCCATTTTTCGTGTTCTTTCCAATGAGCCTAAATTCAGAACCTAACTCTCCCTCATGCATCAATTTCCATTTTCGAATTTGAAGCTCAAGGTTGAGTCTTTCCATCTATGAAGCATTACATGTGCTCTTTGGAACCTTGGGAGTGACCTAAGCTACTTGGTGAAGCTACATTTCGAAAGTTGGAATCTAACGGAGGGTGTGAAGTTGCTGTTTCAGTTTGGGCAGAAGAGAGTTGCTGTTTTTGAAGCGGTTGAATCGTTACGGGGATTGTTCGAGCGGTTTCGATTGGATCGTTTCGAGTAGGATGATATTTCTCAGGGATTCGTCAAACTGGTGAGTTTTACTCACGATTAGGGCTTTTTTTGTTGTCCTGAAGGTATTGGCAAATTCGGGTTTGTGGCTTAAATTTGATTTCCGAAAGATTTTCGAGTCGAAAACCATTTTTCGGAAAAATTAACATTTTACGGTTTCTACAAAGTATATGCAATTCTCTACGAATTTTGATTGAATACTTGGACTGGATATGCTAGTTATAGTATCTGTTTTTAAGTTACAAAGGTCATGGAATGTCTCGGTGCCGTCTAGAGAGCGGAACGGCACAAAACCGAGTTTTGAAAAGCTGTTTTTCTGCATTTTTGCTAACCATCGCGTCGCGACCCGTGCCATCACATCGCGACCCTGCTTAATTTTTGACAGTTTTTGCTTCTGTAACTTCTCGCGTCGCGATAGAACTTGTTCGCGTCATGACGCTTTGGAGTTTTTCAACAAAATACACTGATTTTGTTTTCGCGATAACTTTTGATCCGGGAACCCGATTGAGGTGTTCTCAGGTGCGTTTGAAAGCTTATTCAAAGATCTAACTATATATATACTTTAAATTGTATAATGCACGTTTTATTTTGAAGGTTATAATTGTTCGAAAAACCGAAAAGTAGACCGCGTGTGAGTTCACGTTTAGAATAACAAACCGGATCATATGTCCAAATTTGTACTGTGGTTATAACGCTGGATGTCTTGTATATTATTCATCAAAACGGGTTATAGAAAATGTTAGATATAGATATATTGAATATGAAAGTCGGCCCAATGCGAGTGTGATATATAAATTATATCAAGTTGGGTGACGACCCAACGAATGGTGTAACACCCGTTTCTACCCCTTTCATCTATAACAATTATCAGAGTGCACAAATTATTTATTTTTTTTTTTTTTGAAACGGAATGCTACAATTACTTCAAAAACACGTCAATTGTTTAATTTAAATTAAAAACATTACGCGGCATCATGGGCGGCCATTACTCAAAAATATGGTTACAACTTTAAATTAAAATCCAACAAGTCATACAAGACAAATCACTATCTAATAAGACGCCCCCCAGGTGCTACGTATCAGAGCGACTCGAACTCAAGGGAATGAAGGTCAAAGCCTTCAAGTACGGTTACCTGTAAAGTAAAATCAACAAAAGGGGTGAGTCTCAAACCCCATAATAAAGTACATAAGGAGTAGTATATACAGATACAGGACTACATCGAGACACAGCAATATTCACTTTAATCACCAGTTCAGCACCAACTAAATATTCACCAAATAAATAATCACCAAGTAATCACCAAAATAATTAATCACCAAAACATTCACCAAACGTATGTTTAATGTATGAGATGCAACCCAAAACTCCACTGGGCATATGCATGTGGATCCATTCACCAAAAATGAGCCTTGAGGGCATTCACCAAAATTTATAATAAGGCCGAAGCCCGAGGCCGAAGCCTATTCACCAAAATCATGCATATGATTATGCGACACCATGACAATGCATCACACACCAGAATAACCAAATAAATAATGGCATAGCATATTCACCAACAGTCGTTTATTCACCAACACCCAAAAGGGGATTACAGACCCCATTCACCAATAACAATATACACCATATATATATATATTTGCATACCACAATATTACACAGCACATTATTTTCACCGTGACAACACCGTTAAAAATTACAAGGAACAGCACCTTAGTCTCATGAAGAACACCAACATTTTATTTAAGAGGAACAGTAACGATTTCCAATCCAAACAACAACTAGTACGCAGTCACTTGGGACTTTCAGAAACGGCCGGGGAAAAATATTAAATTTTGGTTTGGCTTGGACAAACAGATAGACAATAAAATAAGCGTCGTAACGCACTTTGAACCACCAAAAACGGACACCCGAGTCAAAAGTTACGTTAAAAACAAATTTAGGAAAAATTAGGCAACACTGCTGGAAACTGGCGCCTTAGGCGCCCAGCGCCCAGGCAACACACGCACACGCCCAGCGCGCAACACAGGCGCCCAGCGCCAGGCGCGCGCCACACACACACGCACGCGAACAGGCGCCCAGCGCCCAGCGTGCAACACACACACGCACAGCAGGCGCCAGCGCCCAAGCGCGCGCCACACTTGCCCAGCACACACACACAGCGCCTTGGCGCCCAGCACAGGCTCCTGGCGCCCAGCACAGGCACCTGGCGCCCAGCACACTATCAAAACCAGATTTTCATATAAATTCAGCCCAAACATCATTTCTTCTCAATTTTAAAACATCATTTCTTCTCAAAGAAAAACATCATTTCTTCTCAAATAAAAACATCACTTCTTTTCAATTAAAAACATCTTTCTTCTCAAATAAAACATCATTTCTTCTCAAATAAAAACATCATTCTTCTCAAATAAAAACATCATTTCTTCTCAAATAAAAACATCATTTCTTCTCAATTAAAAACATCATTTCTTCTCAATTTTAAAACATCAAAATATCAAAGCACACAACATAACATAAAATGCACTTAGCACATGGCACACCAACACAACACAACATACACTTAGCCAAAACACAATAATTTGGCACGGGGCGCCTAACACAAGGGCGCCTACTTCCATGACCAAAATTCCGACAACATCAATACTTGGCGCGGGGCACCCTACTCAAGGGCGCCTAATTCCGCACCTAGACAACAATTTCCAGCAACAATAAAAAAAATACCACAATGGCGCCTTATGCGCCTATAACACCCAAAACATCAATTCATCAACAACAACACATGAGTACCAAGTGCTCAATCATCATCAACTATTTCAAACACCACAAAATTACTCCAACTCAATTAATTAAGCCCTACATTATCATTTATACATTTATTCGAGCACTTAGTACGCAATTCGAAATTCATCTTACAAAGCAACAATTCGCATATCATCACAATGAGTAACAACAATAACAACAACATATTCATATATCATAAACAACATAGAAATCAATATAAACAGGACATAGGACCTAACCCCTACATACATCCCATTATGTTCCCTATTATAAGGCAAGACCCACCCTTACCTTAGTTTCACCGAAGACGGAGACTCCTCCACGTGCACCCGAGTAACCACCGCAACTGAGCTCCTCTTCCCTCCCTTGGAATTCGCGCCCCTCTTCTTCCTCTCTCCTTCTCCTTGCGCCGATTTCCCTCTCTCTTTCTTCTCTCCTTCGCGTTTTCTCTTTTCTTCTCTCAACTCACGATTTGCTTCTAATTTCCACAAGTGAGGCGCCACTCACTAAACCCCTAGTCACATGCGCCTAGGTTGGATCATGGGCCTGGATCACGGGCCTCCATCCACTTAAGCCCATTTAAATAACTAAATATCGCCACCCTCTAAATAATTAAAAACCACCCAATATTATCATTATTATTATTATTATTATTTCTATCACCAACTCCTATTTAATTAAATTAACTAAATACTAAATAACTATTTAATTAATTTCGGGGTGTTACAACTCTCCCCCACTTAGATTATTTTCGTCCTCGAAAATTCGCATCAACATCTCCCTAACTCACCGGCTGGCTACGACAATTGACATCCTCACGGTTATACTCTAACTAGTCCGTACCCACGTTTACAATTAATTCACCCAACGACAAACAACAAAACTCGCAACAAGGTCTCTGTCGAAGATCGACAAGGGACACAAAGAACACACCAGGCAACATAAGACCAATCATAGATGACAACACAAGACTTAAGCATTCACAACATTCAGCAGTATTAAAACAATAAGCAGCATCGGTATCGACAATAGGTTTAGCGGAAAACTCTAACGAAACACATACCTCCGAAATGATCATCATTCTTCAGAAGACTCAGTGCCCACCAAGGCAAACACCCTCCCACTAGACTTCTCTTTCTTCGGCTTGGAACACTTAGTACTAATATGTCCCATCTCCCCACAGTTGTAGCAAACAACGTCTCTCTTCTCGCACTTAGCAGCTACGTGGCCCTCCTTGCCACACTTGAAACACTTGAAGGTCATGCAATCGGGACTCTTATGTCCCGGCTTTCCACACTTGTGACACACAATGTCCGCAGTAGCGTCTCCCCCACTTGGCTTCCTGCCCGAACTCTCCTCTCCCTTGCCCTTCCCACCTGAAACATCATAGGGCTTTCCCCTAAACTGAGAATTTCTCTTCTCCTTCACAGCCTTGTAAGCAGCAGAACTGTCTTCCTCATAGATCCTACACTTATCAACCAATCTAGCGAAAACCCGAACCTCTTGATATCCAATTGCTTTCTTTATATCAGGACGTAGACCACTCTCGAACTTGACACATTTTGAAAATTCAGAATTGGCATCGTTAGCATAATAAGGACAAAATTGAGCCAGCTCCTCAAACTTGGCGGCATAATCAGCCACAGTCTTGTCTCCCTGCTTCAGCTCTAAAAACTCCACTTCCTTCTTGGCTCGCACATCCTCAGGGTAGTACTTTCTCTTAAACTCTCTTGTGAAAACCTCCCAAGTCACTTCCTCACCAGCATTTTCCAATCTTCGCAGCATTCCCAACCACCAGTCGTCAGCTTCCTCTGCTAGCATATGAGTCCCAAACTTCACTTTCTGAGCTGGAGTACACTCCATGACACGAAAGACCCGCTCTATCTCCTTCAGCCATGACAACGCTCCATCCGGGTTGTACCGACCCTTAAAGGTGGGTGGGTTCTCTCTCTGGAATGTAGCCAAATTGCGCGTCCCGTCATTAACAGCACCGGGTATATTACCCATCACCCCGGCTATAGCCTGCAAGGCAGCAGCAATTGCAGCATCGTCCCGTCTGGCCATTCTAGCACTGCAACAGAAAACAGAATTCAGAAACGAGTAACAAACTCAATGTTACTCAACACGACGACTCGACTACCGGCCGGACGGACCGAACTGCTCTGATACCACTTTGTAACACCCGTTTCTACCCCTTTCATCTATAACAATTATCAGAGTGCACAAATTATTTATTTTTTTTTTTTGAAACGGAATGCTACAATTACTTCAAAAACACGTCAATTGTTTAATTTAAATTAAAAACATTACGCGGCATCATGGGCGGCCATTACTCAAAAATATGGTTACAACTTTAAATTAAAATCCAACAAGTCATACAAGACAAATCACTATCTAATAAGACGCCCCCCAGGTGCTACGTATCAGAGCGACTCGAACTCAAGGGAATGAAGGTCAAAGCCTTCAAGTACGGTTACCTGTAAAGTAAAATCAACAAAAGGGGTGAGTCTCAAACCCCATAATAAAGTACATAAGGAGTAGTATATACAGATACAGGACTACATCGAGACACAGCAATATTCACTTTAATCACCAGTTCAGCACCAACTAAATATTCACCAAATAAATAATCACCAAGTAATCACCAAAATAATTAATCACCAAAACATTCACCAAACGTATGTTTAATGTATGAGATGCAACCCAAAACTCCACTGGGCATATGCATGTGGATCCATTCACCAAAAATGAGCCTTGAGGGCATTCACCAAAATTTATAATAAGGCCGAAGCCCGAGGCCGAAGCCTATTCACCAAAATCATGCATATGATTATGCGACACCATGACAATGCATCACACACCAGAATAACCAAATAAATAATGGCATAGCATATTCACCAACAGTCGTTTATTCACCAACACCCAAAAGGGGATTACAGACCCCATTCACCAATAACAATATACACCATATATATATATATTTGCATACCACAATATTACACAGCACATTATTTTCACCGTGACAACACCGTTAAAAATTACAAGGAACAGCACCTTAGTCTCATGAAGAACACCAACATTTTATTTAAGAGGAACAGTAACGATTTCCAATCCAAACAACAACTAGTACGCAGTCACTTGGGACTTTCAGAAACGGCCGGGGAAAAATATTAAATTTTGGTTTGGCTTGGACAAACAGATAGACAATAAAATAAGCGTCGTAACGCACTTTGAACCACCAAAAACGGACACCCGAGTCAAAAGTTACGTTAAAAACAAATTTAGGAAAAATTAGGCAACACTGCTGGAAACTGGCGCCTTAGGCGCCCAGCGCCCAGGCAACACACGCACACGCCCAGCGCGCAACACAGGCGCCCAGCGCCAGGCGCGCGCCACACACACACGCACGCGAACAGGCGCCCAGCGCCCAGCGTGCAACACACACACGCACAGCAGGCGCCAGCGCCCAGGCGCGCGCCACACTTGCCCAGCACACACACACAGCGCCTTGGCGCCCAGCACAGGCTCCTGGCGCCCAGCACAGGCACCTGGCGCCCAGCACACTATCAAAACCAGATTTTCATATAAATTCAGCCCAAACATCATTTCTTCTCAATTTTAAAACATCATTTCTTCTCAAATAAAAACATCATTTCTTCTCAAATAAAAACATCACTTCTTTTCAATTAAAAACATCTTTCTTCTCAAATAAAACATCATTTCTTCTCAAATAAAAACATCATTCTTCTCAAATAAAAACATCATTTCTTCTCAAATAAAAACATCATTTCTTCTCAATTAAAAACATCATTTCTTCTCAATTTTAAAACATCAAAATATCAAAGCACACAACATAACATAAAATGCACTTAGCACATGGCACACCAACACAACACAACATACACTTAGCCAAAACACAATAATTTGGCACGGGGCGCCTAACACAAGGGCGCCTACTTCCATGACCAAAATTCCGACAACATCAATACTTGGCGCGGGGCACCCTACTCAAGGGCGCCTAATTCCGCACCTAGACAACAATTTCCAGCAACAATAAAAAAAATACCACAATGGCGCCTTATGCGCCTATAACACCCAAAACATCAATTCATCAACAACAACACATGAGTACCAAGTGCTCAATCATCATCAACTATTTCAAACACCACAAAATTACTCCAACTCAATTAATTAAGCCCTACATTATCATTTATACATTTATTCGAGCACTTAGTACGCAATTCGAAATTCATCTTACAAAGCAACAATTCGCATATCATCACAATGAGTAACAACAATAACAACAACATATTCATATATCATAAACAACATAGAAATCAATATAAACAGGACATAGGACCTAACCCCTACATACATCCCATTATGTTCCCTATTATAAGGCAAGACCCACCCTTACCTTAGTTTCACCGAAGACGGAGACTCCTCCACGTGCACCCGAGTAACCACCGCAACTGAGCTCCTCTTCCCTCCCTTGGAATTCGCGCCCCTCTTCTTCCTCTCTCCTTCTCCTTGCGCCGATTTCCCTCTCTCTTTCTTCTCTCCTTCGCGTTTTCTCTTTTCTTCTCTCAACTCACGATTTGCTTCTAATTTCCACAAGTGAGGCGCCACTCACTAAACCCCTAGTCACATGCGCCTAGGTTGGATCATGGGCCTGGATCACGGGCCTCCATCCACTTAAGCCCATTTAAATAACTAAATATCGCCACCCTCTAAATAATTAAAAACCACCCAATATTATCATTATTATTATTATTATTATTTCTATCACCAACTCCTATTTAATTAAATTAACTAAATACTAAATAACTATTTAATTAATTTCGGGGTGTTACAAATGGCATACTAGGAAGGGAAGGTCATGAGCCCTCACCCTAGGCCCTGATCATTAGGGAAAGTACTAGTGGGGGTTATCGGGATTGTGGTTGTTTGCACGGCCGATGTATGCTACAATAGGTGCACGATTCGCCGAGATTGTGGGTATTTGCACGGTCGGTGTTTCGTTTGGTAAGCTAGTAATTATAAATTAATTTATGAGGTTTAATAATATATAATAGCACTTTACATACCGAGATTGTGGCTATTGCACGGTCGGTAATGAGCTAAGTATATATATGAGCAAGTAGTTATAAATTAACTACGTTGCAATGGTTTTATAAATGAACCGAGTGATAGCAAGGGGGCACGGTAGAACTCACTGAGATATGTTATCTCACCCTATCATTATTGTGGTTTTTACAGAGAAACAGGGGAAGCGAAAGACAAAGCGACACGAGTGGGTGACGCGCTTACGGAGACGCAAGGGACTAGTATTCTTAATGTTTTTCGATTGTTCTTCTTTTATTGTCTCTGATTTGGTTATGTAACTTATACTTGATATGAGTTGTATGAACCCTTTTATTTCACTGTTTCTGGTATTGAACAATTGGGTCTGTATTCCTTTTGAGTTGTGAAAACAGTGAACCTTTATGGAATTTAAGACGGATGGCCCCGAGGCATTATGTTTTATTGTCGGAAAAAGTTTGTACGTTCAATACCTAAGCAGGGATTGTGTCCTCTGATTATTGCTAAGTTGTGCATTTCAGTATATCTACATGTTAGAAATATTGGGGTGTTACAAATTTCACACTAAGGAATGGACAAAGGGAAGAGAAACGGTCAATAGTGGAGTTTGCATGAAGGGTGTCACTGGGAGAGGCGAAGATGATTTCTATGGTGTGGTTGAACACATATATGAACTTGCGTACCCTTATCTAGATTATAATCAAAAGGTAGTGGTTTATTATTGTAATTGGTTTGATCCGTACGCTCGAGGAACAAAGTTTAATCCGAAGTCAAATACAGTGGACATTAAAACGAATAGCAGGCATTGACTGTATGATCCGTTCGTCATTGCACAAAATGTGAGACAAGTCTATTATGCTCTTATCCATCAACACGGACTGATCAGCGTGGTTGGTGTGTCGCAATTAAGACAAAACCAAGAGGTCGCATTGAGACAAATGATGACACAGTGGAAGATGTGCCATATCAAATGGATGAAATGTCCAATGTAAATGAAGTGATTGAAGTTGAACCCATTACTCGTTTATGTGATGAGCCAAACACGGGTGATGAAGTTAATGAAGAAGAAGATATAGATGAGGATGCAGCAGATCACGTCGGTGTATCAGGAATTCACTCATCTGATGATGATGGTGATTTCGAGAAAGAATGGGGTTCTAATTAATTAGATGATCTTATTTGTAATTAATTAATTTGTTGTTATAAAATAATATTTATATTTATCAGACTTGATTCATGTATGTTATTCATCATGTATGTTATTCATTATATTATATATATATATATATATATATAGATAGATAGATAGATAGATAGATAGATAGATAGATAGATAGATAGATAGATAGATAGATAGATAGATAGATAGATAGATAGATAGATAGATAGATAGATAGATAGATAGATAGATAGATAGATAGATAGATAGATAGATAGATAGATAGATAGATAGATAGATAGATAGATAGATAGATAGATAGATAGATAGATAGATAGATAGATAGATAGATAGATAGATAGATAGATAGATAGATAGATAGATAGATAGATAGATAGATAGATAGATAGATAGATAGATAGATAGATAGATAGATAGATAGATAGATAGATAGATAGATAGATACAGTCATGGCAATCAGGATCTGATCATGACCCACCTGTACCACCGATTGATATTGGGAGGAAGACTTCTACTTCTTTACGTGGGCGCCGTCGTCGTCTAACTCATGTTGTTGTTAATGACCCATTTGTGCCTCCACCTGGTACTGATGATGGCAGTGGACGTCCGTCACAGGTGAGTCAGCCATTTGTACCTCCACCCGGTACTGACATACCCCCGGCAGATTCAAATGGGATACGTACGTATAACATTAATAATGAGGTGATTGAGGTTACGTTTGACGGTCGTATCATAGTGAAGGTTGTCGGCTAGCAATAAGTATTTATTAATGATACTAGTATTTTACCCGTGCATACGCACGGGTGATACTGTATGGTCGGTGTATTGCCATGAAGTCATAATAGTAATTTGGAAGATAATCATAAGTTGTGAATAATGTCCAAAATGTATGATTTGAAATTCAAAGTGGAAACAGATAGGTATTATGTCATATAAGATACAAATGAAAATTATATTGAGTCAACGAAAATAAATGAGATTGACAATCAAAATTACATTGATCCATAATAATGTATTTGGACATTAGAGGTAAAATATGCATCCCCGTTGACACTCCTGTTTGCATACTCGTTGACCCTCCCGTTGGCGCTCTCGTTACCTCTCTCGTTGTCGCTCCCGTTGCCACATGTTAACTCATATTATTCTATATGATTTAATATTAATTAAATCATATTCGTTTAATTATAAGTAAGTTATTTTGTAAAGTTTGGTAGTGGCTAAAGTTGTATTTTTATAATTCTTAGTGGTTAAATTGATTGATTTTAATAGTTTTAATAGAGAGATTATAGTAAATAATAAATTTTAGATGGAGTAAAAATGAAAAAAGAAAATAAGATTTTTTAAAATATGCATTCACGTTGGCGCTCTCATTGCCTCTCTTGTTCCCACTCATGTTCCCATTGTCACTCTCGTTGTCGATTCCATTGCCAGTCTCACATTGCCGCTCTCGTTGTGTTGCAAATTTTGTCTTTTAGCGGTGAATTTACTAAAATAGTTGTGTTGCAAAAAGTTAAAACAAAATCGGTATCTTCTTATAATGTTAATAATGGAGTAAAAGGTAAAATATGCAGCTCCGTCGCTCTCGTTCCCTCTCTTGTTGGCACTCCCGTTGGCACTCCCGTTGCCGCTCTCGTTGCCGTTCTCATTGTCAGTCTCTCGTTGCGGCTCCTGTTGCCACATGTTTTCTCCTTTTTTCTATATGCTTTAATATTACAATTGTTAGTGGTTAAATTGATTGATTTTATTTATTACATGAAAAATTGATTGATTTTAGTAGTTTTAATAGAGAGATTATAGTAAATAGTAAATTTTAAATTATTTAATTATTGAGTGTGATATTAATTTAATAATTTATTTTTTTGGAATAAATAATTTTCAAACTGTTGTTAGAGGTATGGTTTTTTTGACAATTGGTAGTAGTTAAATTGATTAATTTTAGTTGTTTGAGTAAATTATAGAAATAGTTCAAAAATTATGTTTTTAGAAAAAAAACTGACAAAAAAGTGATTTTTTATGGAAAGAAAAACTGAAAAAATAAATTGAAAAAAAACTGAAAAAAAAGTTGGTTTTAAAATTTGTTGTTTTTTGTCCTTTTGTTGCGTCAGTTGCAGCTTCTAATTGCAGTTTTCAATCAGTTTTTTGTCCCTCACTTTTTTGTCCCTCTATCGTTGCCACTCCCGTGGCCTCTCCCATTGGCGCTCTCGTTGCCACTCCCATTGGCGCTCTCGTTGCCACTCCCATTGGCATTCCCGTTGGTATTTTACTCTTTTTTAGTAATTATAAAATTGTTATTTGGTAATTTTTTGTAATGGTTAAATTGATTTATTTTAACAAAAGTAGTTAAATTGATTAGTTTTAGTAGTTATTTTGTAATTTTTGGTAGAGGTTAAAGTTTTTTTACAATTCTTTTGTTGACAATGGATAGTGGCTAATTGATTTATACTGACTAATTATTTTATTAATTTTAGTAGTTTGAGTAGATTATAAAAATAGTGAAAATTGATTTATATTGACTAATTGTTTTTATTAGAATATTGACAACCGTTTTTTAAAAAAAAATTAACAAAATAGTGTATAATTTTTTTTAAAAAAAAATCAGCTTTTTTAAAAAAAAAAATTGAATTTTTAAATAAAATCTGTATTGCTACTGTAGCGCGTCAGAAACGTCACTATAGCGTACTGTAGAGTGACATAAGTGGTACTGTAGCGCGTCAGAAACATCACTGTAGCGCACTGTAGTGATACCGTAGCATTTTGTCTTTATGTGGTGAATTGTCTATTTTCCCCCTAAATTGTGACAAATGTCAAATTTTGGTGATGTCTAAAAATGTAAATGTGCTTGCATATGTTTTGATTATATAGAAAGTAGATAAAATAGTTATTTGGTAATTTTTTGTAGTGGTTAAATTGATTTATTTTAACAAAAGTAGTTAAATTGATTAGTTTTAGTAGTTATTTTGTAATTTTTGGTAGGGGTTAAAGTTTTTTTACAATTCTTTTTTTGACAATGGATAGTGGTTAATTGATTTATAGTGACTAATTATTTTATTAATTTTAGTAGTTTGAGTAGATTGTAAAAATAGTGAAAATTGATTTATAGTGACTAATTGTTTTTATAAGAATATTGACAACCGTTTTTTAAAAAAAAAATTTAAAAAACAGTGTATCAATTTTTTTAAAAAAAAAAATCAGCTTTTTTAAAAAAAAGTGAATTTTTTAAAAAAATTTGTATTGGTATTGTAGCGCGTCAAAAACGTCACTGTAGCGTACTGTAGAGTGACATAAGCGGTACTGTAGCGCGTCAGAAACGTCACTGTAGCGCACTGTTGTGATACTGTAGCATTTTGTCTTTATGTGGTGAATTGTCTATTTTGCCCCTAAATTGTGACAAATGTCAATTTTTGGTGATGTCTAAAAATGTAAATGTGCTAGCATATGTTTTGATTATATAGAAAGTAGATTTGTTTGATTTAGTAAAACTTTAAATATAAATTATTATATAAAAATTTATCTTTTTTGTGTACAGGTTTATTCCTGGGAGGACTGTATCCAGCACAATAACAAATATCATCAAAGAGGATTACACTAAACCCTGGGTGAATTGGACGGAGATCAGAAAAAATCCGGAGTCCAAAAAGACGATGTGGAATGCTTTCAAAGTAAGTTGTTTTACGAATTACTTAATTTTCAATTTTTTTATTTTGTTGAATTGATTAATTTGTTTTTACTAACAAGTTAATTAAATTTTTTTAAATAGGAAAAAATGGCATGGCTCACAGAGGAGTCGAAGGAAGTTGAGAAACATTCCATTCAAGAGCTTCTCACCGTTTTTCTGAAATGCTCCGGGATGTGCGTAATAAGGATAAGCAGCCGACGTGGATCAGTGATTCTGATTGGCACGAACTCAAACTGAAATGGAACCACCTTGACTATAAAGACAAATGTGAGAAAGCCAAGAAGAACCGTGCTTTTGAGAAAGGTGGTTGCATAAACACAGCTGGTTCTATCGATACTGATGAACATCTCAGACGCTTGGTAAATTTATAAATTGATTAAGTTTATATTATACAAACGTATTTTATATTTTATTAAATAATAATAGTAAATAATAACTAGGTATAAAGGAGGCCATCTATGGTCGGAAAGTTACTTTCCCTGAATTACACTGCCACCTTCATGTGCGAGAGGCGACGGGTGAGTATCTTGATGACCGGTCGAAGAATATTTAGGTAAATAACGTTTATTATTTATATATTGTTTTTATTATATTATATATTACATACTAATAGTTATTCATTTCTTGGTTATTACTTTCAGGAAAATTTCTCTAATTGGCAGACCGAGTATGGTGAAACTCAGCAGAGTAGTGGCAGCACTGAGATTGATCCCGCTAAGGAGAGTCGAGTGGCTTTACATGCTTGGCAGCAATCTGTTGGTCCATCAAAAAGTGGTTGTTTAGTAGGAGCTGGTGGTATGGGCCCGTCTGCTTTCCAAGATTCCGTTATTCCGAATCTGAAGCCATCATCTTCTTCAGAATGAAGTACTGGTCGCTCTCATGTCCCTACTCCTTCAGAATCAAACGATGTTCAGCTATTGACACAGAAATTAAGTGTGATGCACATCGTGAGATGTACGAGCGACAAAACAAAATGAATAGGAATTAGAGCAGATGCGGGAGCAGCAGAGGTTGAATGACGAGCGCTGGAAGCAATTAATGGATAGTATGTCTCAACACTCGAGGCCATCTATGCCATCATCATCATCATCATCATCATCATCATCATCATCATCATCATCATCATCATCATCATCATCATCATCATCATCATCATCATTTTATCCACCGTACCAGATGCAGCCTTACGGCGGTGCTTTTCAGCCGTATTCTAGTGGTGTCTTCCAGTCTTCCTTCCATAGCCCATATGATCAGCCGTACTCTGGTTTCAACTCTCAGCCCCAGCAACCCCAGCAGCAGCCCCAAAAGCAGCTCCAGCAACAACCCCAACAACAGCCCAACACAGAACCCAACGAGGATTTTAGTATATGGTTTGAAGCGGATCCCAAGAACAATCCCAGAAGCTACTATGACTAGCAATTTTAGTCGTTTTGTTAAATATTTTAATTTGCATTTGTTTGATATTTCAATTTATATTTTGTAATTGATATTATAAAAATTTTATCATTTTGAAACATTATTCCATTCTCGTTTAATTAGTGAATATTTAAATAATAAATATAAATATTTATATTTATATTATACAATTAATAATATTTATTTTTTTAATTAAATAAAAAAATTCAAAAATCTGTTTTAAAAAAAAAGTAAAATAATTAAATAATATTATTTTTTTAAATAAACGAATTAAAAAAACATGTTTTAAAAAAAATAATTAAATTACAGGCGGACTTTATAAAATTTCCAGCGGATTTATCATTTTTTTTTAAAAAAAAAAGTAAATTACTGGCGGATTTTCACAAATTGCCGGCGGATTGTTAAAATTACTGGCGGTTTTTTAAAAATTACTGGCGGATTTATGGGTGATTTCAGGCGGATTTATGGGTAATTACCGGTGGCTTTTGAAATCGGTTTCCAGTGGGTTTTTGGGTGATTTCAGGCGGATTTTCTGGCGGCATATTCCGCCGGAAATTACGGGCGGAAAATCCGCCGGTAAACGTTACTTGCGGACGATTTTTCGGCGGCAAAGATCCGTCGGTAAGCCCAATTTCCGGCGGATTTTGGGCTTTTTCGGAAAATTTTTTTCGCCGGAAATCCGCGATTTTATTGTATTGTTGCTCACTAGCTGTAGTGTGTTGTTGATGGTGTAGCTCACACTTGGTGTTCCCTATCAATGATGAGAAGATTCAAGAAGTTCTACCTTATAGCGGGAATAATTTCTGTTGTGATCAATGACTCACCTCGTTTTAGTTAGAACATTCTAGCTTAGATGTTAGTAAGATGGTATGTAATTCTGTTATGCATGTGAATATTTAAACAGAACTGATGTAATGAAAGAAAGGAAGCAAATACAAAGAAGAACGTTTTAGTGTAGTATTTTTTTTTGGTATTGTTAAAAAAGAGGTGCAACACGAGGACTTGCCAAGAGGTCACCCATCTCAGTACTACTCTCGCCCAAATACGCTTAACTGCGGAGTTCTGATGGGATCCGGTGCATTAGTGCTGCTATGATCGCACCTTTTTAGCGTCTCTTTTCTTTTGATTCTGTTAGCTAAATTCTAATTCTTACAATTAGTTCTTTTATTGAGAACCGGTCCTAGATCTAGCTATGAACCATTTATATAATCTGATAAAATAGTAGAAAACAAGATAAAATAAATTTTGGGACATAACAATCACATTCTTAGCCACCTAAATACCAATTGTAGTTTGTACCAACAACTGCAGTCACAATCTTAAAATTTTAAGGGTCTCAGCAATTATATTGTATATCATATTGTAATATAACAACAATTGGAATTCTCACTCATATATATAACATATAATTAATATTACATTACTCCATTACATTTCATACAAAATCCTCTTTTTGATGCATCTCCATCTTTCCCTTCCCACTAGAGTACACAAAATCAAGGTTGTAAAGCACAGGAACCATAGTGAGAGAACACAAGAAAACCAAAACAGGACCAAAAATCCAAAGCAACATAGGAAGACCTGCATAGAAAAGCCTATTTCCCACAGCATTCAAAATGAAACCTTTTTCCAAGATTTCAAATATATATTCTGGGGTGACAAGTGATATAGGGTCTTGAGGGGTATTAATTAAAATGTTAACTTGGTTTATGAATCTTATGGCAAGAGAGTGACAGAAAAATGAGAAGAGGAAAATTGTGAGAAGTGTAACATATTTTAGTGCTACCATGAACTCTCCATGTGCACCATAAACTGCATCATTTAGTGGTTTTTTGATACTGTAGGTGCTGCTTAACACTGCTGCTAGACCTGTACATAGGAGAATTGAGGTTGTGGCCATTAGTGTTGCTCCCATGATTGTGTTCCTTAGTGATTGTACAGCTAGGATGTTTTTCTTCTCATTGTCCTGTCATAATAATCATCACACAATATCTTAGAAAAGTTCTTTTGATTATTAATAGAAAAATAATATTATTTCCATTACCAAATTAAAAATTATTTCTATAAAGATTATCTTTTATATATTTTTTATTTCAATAAAAAAAGTTAATAAAATTTGTGTCTGCTAACCATAATAAATAAAATTAATTTATTAAAACTCTCTCATTTACCACACTAGATATTAGGTAAATGTAAAACTTTTGTTTTAAGAATCAATTTTATTTTAAAAACAAACTAAGTGCTAGTTAAAAACCATCAAATTGGAATGGAAAATAAGTGATCCATGCATGTGATAGATGATGTAATATAAAAGTAAGTTCGAGATAAGATTAAAAAAATACAAGCTATCATAGAAAGAAAGTATATAAGAGTATAATAATTATATATATATATATATATATATATATATATATATCATTGGTACGGATCAATACTGTAAATTTAGATTAAAGAACACTTTTAAGCACTTCCAGCAAAAACAAAGTAGATTTCCCTTTTTAAAGAATTATTACATTAACTTATCGGGAAAAAAAAATTATTACATAATAATAAGTGGATTTGCACATGTATATTATCTAGGTCCAGCAACAAAGCACATGAATTATTGAATATTCGCCTAATTATACCATACACAAAGAACATTCTCTTTTAATTTACTTTTTTAGTGTTTGATTGTTAGCTATTAGCTAGAATGGTATTTTATTTGGTATGAACAAGAATAAATTAAGGAAAGCACAAATGCAATGGAACGTGTATAGATCACGCAATATCTCATTGTGTAGATAACTCTATTGGTTTTATTACTCCTTTTCCTTCTTAATAATCCCCCAGAAAAATTATTAGATAATTTCGTAAATTACAACTCTATTAGAGTGCTCTTTTTACTTTTATTCTGGTGATTTTTCCTTAAGGAAGATGTGCATCAGAAGGTTTTCGCGAGACTTTTTTCTTTTTTTCCAAAAAAAAGAGATGAGAAATGAGAAGAGGAAAAAGATCAGGTTACAGTCTTACAAACATCAACGATTAACACAAAAATTTTTTTAAGCCAAAAAAAGTCTGATTTAATTTTTTTCAAAATAAAGATAAAGATGAAAATAAGATGTGTACCTTCAACATGGCATTAACCCAATTTCTTCTACCACTAGCATTGATGCCAACAATGGTTGTATGTGGCTGAGTTCTAACCTTATGCCAAAGAAACAAATGATAACCAATGCTTAATAAAAACCCCAAAGGAACCAATATAACATCCAAATAACACTTCCTCCATTCCATTTCTTCCTTATTTGAGTTTGAGAGATAGTGCACTTTCTTATATGCAAAAAGCAATTTCCGTTTAGAATTAATGTGACTCTTCTCTCTCTACTATATTTCAAATACCTACTACGATATCTATATTTATAGGTAAATATATATGTGCACATCACGAAAGATCCATGTATGTATGTGGACACTTATTTTGAATTGGTGTCTTAATCAAACGTTATGAATAAAAAAAGAGCCTTACTTTTTAGCTAAATTACAAATTGTACACTGATTTTCTATGTGGGAGTGGAAGACATTCTCCACCTTATTTGTTTTTTGAGGAAACATTTTCCATCTTTTTGTCACCTGCTTTTCCACCATTTCGTTCAACTTTAAGTCTCCTTTATTTTTTCCTGGCTTATTTCAACATTTTTAGAAATAATAGTTGTTGGGAATGATTTATGCAATACTTCATTGATTAATGATTATATTACAAATAGTATACTTTCACTCTTCTTTACTTGTGGTAATTTAAAATTTTTCCAATAGACTTCTTCCAACATTATATATTTTTAAAAAGTATTTTTTAACTATATATATTGATTAAGCCACAACTTTCCTAAGCATGGTGAAAGTTCCAATATAAGGAACATGTTATTAATTAGTAATACTATAATATCTCCACTAGTCATATATACTCCATCTGTCCTATATCATATGATGTTTTAACAAAAAAGTTGTCTTATATTACATAACGTTTTACGATACAAATGAAGTATTAATTTTTATTTTCCTATCATACCCTTTCATTATTTAAATCTCTCTTCGCCTATTCTATTAATTCATCTTCACCATGCTTACAATACAAAAAAGAGAAATTGAAATTAGAGAGAGGAAAAATAGTGAAAAAAAGAATATGAAATTTATTGCCACTAACTTTGGTCAATAAATTAGCTTTTTTGTAACGGTGTTAGTGAGGAGACAACCCAACCCTGTGTTAAAAAGCCAAATGTCTCTCCTGCAAACTCAAAGATTAGTCTTATAATGGAATAATGGATCTAAATTAACCATGGGATATTCAGACGTGCTTATTGATTATCAAATTATGGTGGATTTAAAAAATACATTGACTTATTGTACTTACATTTTCTTCCTTTCGTGTTACTTTGGTTTTATTTGCCGTCTTAAAAGCCACTAAAATCTTAAGAAAAAATTTATGAGATCCAAATAGAGAAGAAAACGAGGAAGAAAGACAAACAAAGAGATCAGTGAAAGGGTATGTAGAGTTGCATTTTGGTTTAATTCTTGAAATACTACCCAATTACGTACCCGTAAAAAAATAATCATTTCACGTGATTAATACATTAAAGCAAATAACAAACACAATTGGTCTATTGACTTAACCTTATTATGAAACTTAGGGGCCGAACTCGTGCTCACAAATTTGATTCCCGCAGTAACAAACTAAGAGTTGGTCAATGTTAAATTTGCTCTTTAGTACAAATAGTGATTGGTCTTTTGTTGAAAGTGTTAGAATATTTTGTGCGCAGAAAACAATAGTCTGAATAGAAAAAAAAATAAGTTAAAGTATATTAAACACTAAGATCTGTTTATGAGTTTAGGATGGGATGAAAAGGCTTTGAGGAGAAGGGAGGAGATTGAAAGTGAGGAAAGTCTCTCACATTTTTTGAGTTAGGGTTTTTGAGTCAAGGAGAGACCAATATTTATGAATAATATATTTTAATTTTTAATGTATTGTTAAATAATGAAAATGGTTTTAAAGAATTTTTCAAAGTCCTCCTCTCTAACACATTTTATGATTTTCCCACAATGATCGAGTTTTAGTCTTACGAAGGAAAATAAGCCTCCATACAATATGGAGGATAACATTTACTAGAAAAATTAAAATAGAAACATAAATTTAGAAACAAAAAATGGTAAAATCTATCTCTAAATTTTGTCTTTAGGTGACGCCAAATTTAAAGGCCAATTGATTTTTTTGTCTCTAGTTTTCGTTGCTATTTCATTTTTTCCTTCCTTTTCTCTGACGTTTTCTCCCTTGCCTCCCCTCCTCCTATAACTTCTAAATAGACCCTAAATTTGAATAAATTAATTAAGTAATTAAATTTACTACTTAATTTAAAATAATACACTAATTTATATCAATCAACTCTACTATAATAAAACTCAACGGTAGCACTTTTACATTTTTAGACATCTTAGAATTTTGACATTTGTCAAAAATTATGGATCAAATCGTCATTTCGCCGCTAAAAGACAAAATAGCACAGTTTTTTGTCAGTTTTTTAAAAAAAAAAAGAATTCTGACGTGCTGACACGCGCTGACGCGTGTCTGACGAACTTTTTTTTTAATTTTTTTTTAAAAAAAAAACTGTTTTTTAAAATTTATTTTTTAAAAATCCTTTTTTAAAAAAAAAACTGTTTTTTTAATAAAAATTAAATTAAAACTGTTTTTTCATCTTTTTTAAAAAGGCTTTTTTCATAAATTTAAAAATATGATTTAATTAAAACTGTTTTTTAATTTTTTTTTAAAATGTGTTTTTTTTAAATGTCTTTAAAATGTGATTTAATAATTTTTTTTTATATAATTTACTCAAACTACTAAAATTTATCAATTTAACCACCCCTAATTGTCAAAAAAAACCTTTTGTCAAAAACAATATTGTCAAAAAAACCCATAACTTTAACATAATTTTAAAAAAATATTCCAAAAAACTAAATTATTAAAACTAAAATCTAAAATTTATTATTTACTATAATCTCTCTATTAAAACTACTAAAATTACCAAATTAATCTCTCTATTAAAACTACTCAATCAATTTAATCACTACAAAAAATTACCAAATTACTATTTTATAATTATTAAAAAGGAGTAAAATGCCAACGGGAGTGCCAACGGGAGGGCCAACGATGATGCATATTTTACCTTAAATCTAATTTTCATTTTTCTTCATTTTTACTCCATTATTAACATTATAAGAAATACTAACCTTTTTTAAACTTTTTCAAGCACAACTATTTTATGAAATTTGAAAATATAGCCTTTTTTCAAGTTTTTCCCTTTTTTATTATATTTTACAACTTTTAACGTATTTATAATTTCATACGAAATTATAACAGATACGGTATCACCCGCGTGTCAGTTTTTATTTTTTTATTTTTAAAACTGTTTTACTTTTAAAAAATTGATTTTCTTTTAAAAAAACTGTTTTTTTAAAAAAAAAAGATTTTTTTCATAATTTTTTTTCCAGTTTTTTTTTGTCATAACGAGAGCGCCAATGAGAGTGCCAACAGGATGGCCAACGAGGATGAAAATGGGTGGGCCAACGGGGATGCATATTTTACCTCTAATGTCCAAATAAATTATTATGATCAATGTAATTCTGATTGTCAACGGAGATGCATATTCCACTTTGAATTTCAAATCATACATTTTGGACATTGTTCACAACTTATGAATATCTTCCAAATTACTATTATGACTTCATAACAATGCACCGACCATACAGTATCACTCGTGCGTATGCACGGGTAAACTACTAGTTTGAAATGAAACAAAATTCAAATGAGTTAAATTTTCTTTTTAATTTTACCCAATAGCAGTTGGAAGAGATGGTTTAAGTCTCTTCCAGCTTAACCAAAGTTTTCAGATTAAATCCTATTTTGGGAATGAAGCCACGTTAAAACTCTTGAGGGAAAGTTTTTTTCCCCATTATGTTCATATCTGACTCGAGGAATTAGTCGACATTGCAGTTACGTCCCAGTTAAAAAAAAGTTTTCCTTTAATTTTATTAGGTCAAAGATAATTTTATTTAAATCCACTTCTTTATGCATGTAAGCTCACTTTCACAATAAAATACATCTTTACAGTATTAATTATTACTATAGCTTTAAAGAATTAATGGCAATTAGGTTGATATTGATAGGGATATGTTGAAAAGTTTGGTAAGGGAAGTGAGATTCTGACAAGGCGCATTTTACGTCACAAAGAAGAAGATAAGAAGATTAAAGATATGACGTTGACGCCGACACCAATTTCACAACACAATACAACACAAGCACACGCTTCTCTTGTGAGTTTGTAAGCAACGCAACTTGTTCACTTATATTCTTTCATTATCACGTTTGCTCTTTGCGGTTACATGCAACTATAAGCATTTCCGTTTGGATCACATCTAGTCATAAAACTAAACTCTTCATTTTTCACGTTTCAACAAATTAACACAAGGACAACAAATGCATTCAATTCCCAACTAATTCTAGCTACACAAGTAACGAACGGGTCCGGATCCTCGCAATTTCTCTAAGAAATGGAGATCTTCATTTCTACAGTTTTACAATAGACACTTGGAATTAATGAAAATCAACGGCTCAGATACAATTCATGCTTTTCATTTAATTTTTTAAAAGAATAAAAAAATAGCAAGTTTAGAAAAGGGGAGAAAAACACCACCATCCCAAAAGCCTCTCTCTGAATGCAAAATAGTGCCTCCCCGTTGACGTTGTTCCACCATTGCAATGTCGCCATTCGCCATTCCTCGCTGTCATTTGTCGTTGATGTGCGCCACATCAACGACAAAAGCAGTGTAGTCGTGTAGCCGTCGTTTCACCACTACATTATCGCAATTCGCTATTGTGTCATTGTTGTCCGTTGTTGATGTATATATGCGATTTCAGACTATCATATCTTGCTTTTGTAGTCAAAACGAGAAACATCTTCATGTCGACTCTAATTCCTTTCCAACGTCAAAATTGGAAACACTAGCAACATAAAAAGTGTACATTGGGTGAAGAGGTGAAGGCGTGAAGCGTTTCGGTCCAAGCAAAGTGCTGAGTCCACTTCATTTTTTATACTTTTAAAAAACTAAATGAAAAGCATGAATTGTATCCGAGTTGTTGATTTTCATTATCCACGTGTCTGTCGTAAAAGTATTGATATGGAGATGTCCATTTCTTAAGGAAACTACGAGGATATTGACCCACAAGGAACAACCAGTTTTTTTGACCGAAGCTACACAACTGGTTAAATCTATAAATGCAGAAAATGCATTTAAAGTTAGTTATTTTGATTTTTTAGAGTCGGTTTTGTATTTGATTCTAATTTTTTGGTCATTAAATGTAAGACATATATAGCTGATTGTTTAATCGATTTTAAATGTTACATTTGGAGTCAGTTGTTTCCAACCGTGGTCATTAAAGCCTTTTACGGTCTCAAAATATACATTTACATTTGGAGTCGGTTGTTTCAAAAACCCGACTTTAAAGATAAAGTTTTTTTTAGGCTTGAAAGGGTTTTGGCGTCCATATTTGAAGTGGGATGTTTAAAGAACCGAGTTCAAATGTGATATTTAGAGTCAGTTATTTGATATAACCGACTCCAAGTATCTTGAAAGATGATATTTAGAGTCGATTATTTGAAATATCCGACTCCAAATGAGTCTTTTTTTTAATTTTTTCCTAGTTGTAGTCAATTCCATAATGACCAAAATTGGTCATTCACAACAAAAGCTCACATCCGGTCAACACAAACTCAGATTGACCAAAAATGTTGCACGTTGCTCGTTCAACAAAAAAAAGTAGCAAATTTGATTAAAATTAAAATGTTTACAATAGCATTTACAAAAGGTACAAACTTTCAAATTCTATTAAATTCACAAAATGTCAAAGTTTCTAAAACTTAATGTACACAAATCATTAAGAAAGAAACACAAGTAATGATCACTTGACTAGCTTTTTGGCAAGCTTTGGCACCAATTATTGGAGTAATCTCTTCCCGTCTTTTTTGAACCGCATGAAACTTTAAAAAGAAATCGAGCCCATTCTTGAAGCAAGGCATGCACAGTCAAGTTATCAGACTTGTATGGTTGGGTCACAAAATACCTGCAAATTTAAAAATAAAAAGTACCAATAACTAGTTTGTTAAACCATAATAAGTAATGATTAACACACAAAACTTCACACAACCAAATATTTAAAATTATTGCCTCTTTCAAATTCCTAAGAATGCGCGTGTTCAAAATGGTCTGCTTGTATTTCATCACATAATATCCACAACCATAATTATAATTTTGTTTCGTCACCTACAAATGAATTAACAAAATTGAATTTAAATGAGTAAAATTAATGTCATGAAGTGTGTTCTGTACCTTACCTCGAGACTGGTATCCGATCCTAGATGCCTAGTCCGATCCGAGATATTTGGTAATCAAGTTCCTGGTCAATCCGAGTTTGGCTCCGATCCGGGGTGGTAGGTACCTGCAATGACACTCCGACGCTCAAGTCAGCAAGTGGACTAATTGCAAGTTAGATGAATGGAGAGTATGTACCTTTAATGCTAGCATTGAATGCTAATTTATAGGTTTCGGGGATCATGGGAACCATTGGATCTAGGTCTTTAATCTCCCCCATTGGTTGATGGATTTGCATTTGGTGTTGGGCCTTAAGCACATAGGCCCAATCCGTAACAGATGCCCCCCAAGTCGGGTCGCCCTTGGGCGGGCTAGACTTGTTGTTCTTGGAAGACCGTGATGATCCTTCAAAGCCCGGCTTTTGCTTCGGCTTCCATCTTGCCCCTGTTGCACCCCGAAAAATCCCGGTTTGGGTCTCTCAATGTACAACGTGGAAAAATTTGGAGCCGCCACCAATATTTTAAGACCAAAACATTGAAAAAAGGTCTTTTGGACAAGGCGGATGGTCTTTGAAAACTAGAGATATAGGTTCGGGGGTCGATTACGCGCGAGGAAGGTGTTAGCACCGCGCACGTCCTTTCTAACGAAAGGGAACCTCTAATTAAACGTGTGGTTTTAACGTTTGATTTGAAAAATACCTAGATTTGCCTATTTATTTCTTATTTGGAGATGAATGAGAAATCTTTAATGAAAATTTTATTTTAGGTGAGAAGGGGGAAAAAAGGGTTTTTAGAAAAAGTGCTTGACGGGACATGGCCCGCTCCTACGTATCTCCCGGTGCGATGGAGAATTCAAAGCTACGTAGTTCTTGGGTCTTTTTGAAAAGTTTTTGTTTTTTTTATCTTTTTTAGTGAGTTTTTGAAATAGGACGAGCGTTAGCAAATGATTAAACTAGCAGAGGCTATGATGAATCACTTACTAAATACTCAAAAGAGAGAGTTGTACCGCTAGTCAAACGAACGAAGGTTCTGATGGACTATTGATAACAACTCGTTTTTTATTATCTTTTTTGAAAGTGATTTTCGAAAGAGATTGATTTGTACGATGATCAAACTAACAAAGGTTATGATGGATCACCGTTTATTATTTTTAGGAGAAAAGGACATTGTCACTAATAGCTAAACGAACAGAGGTTCTGATGAGCTACTAGCAACAATGGGTTTGAAAATGATTTTTGTTTGTTTTATGAAAATGATTGGTTTAGGGGGATGAAAAGAATTTTTATTTGTTGCGCTTGACGAGAACGTGGCTCGCTCCTACGTATCCCAAACGGGAATCAAAGCGACGTAGTTCTAAAAATGTTTTTGAAAGGGTTTAAAAGGGGCAAGCTGAATCGCCCGAGACCATCTTCACCACTTAGAACATGATGCACTAGGCATAAGTGGGAATCATATGGTTCGTCATCAGCAATGGACGATAACACACAAGAACGAGTAGATGAATGCTATAGCTAAGTTAAATCACATGGATTACAATAACTAAACATTAACAAATGAAAAGACTGAAATACCTCTGATGAAGACGGATATTACAGATCTGAAGAACGCAAACCTCGACTAACCCTTGCAAGAGATCAGCTCAGACGGACCAACGGCGCGGATAGAGCGAAAATGAAGCGGAGAACTGAAAAATGAGATTTGCAAGAGTTGTCTTCCCAGACCTTGTGAAATGTCTCTCAGATCTCGTGAAAATGTCTCTCAGATCTCGTGAAAAAAATGTGTGTCAGATCTCGTGAAAAAAAATGTGTGTAGCAATTCTTCTCTCTGATCTTGTGTGAAGTGTCCGTGTGTGTTCTCCTCTGATCTCGTGAAGTCCTCTCAAAATGTGACTTGAGGCTGCCTATTTATAGGCTCAGGAAAGCGTAGGAATTTTTAAAAAACATTTATTGCAAGGATGAATCGATTGTTTGATGAAGGCAAAATATAGTATAATCGATTCTTTGCTTTTAGAAAACATAGGAATCGATTCCTTGGGCTTTAGAAATTAGTGGGAATCGATTCTTGGACTTCCTGAAATGATAAGAATCGATTTCATTGTGTTTTTTAAAAAAGAAGGAAATCGATTCTTGAGACATCCTAAATAGGTGGGAATCGATTTCATGTTTAGTTAAAGTATGTGGGAATCGATTCTTGGCCTTTAGGAGAGCTTAAAAATCGATTTCAATGCCTTTGCAAGATAGTAAGAATCGATTCATGGCTTTTAGGAGAGCTTAAAAATCGATTTTAATGCCTTTGCAAAATAGTAAGAATCGATTCATGGCTTTGGCTTATGTATAGGTGTGAATCGATTCTTTGCTTCCAACATAGGATAAGGAAATCGATTCTTGGCCTATAGGTGAGCCTAAAATCGATTTCATAGCCTATATAAATTGTATAAATCGATTTTTGGTCATTTGGAACAAAATAGAAATTGTCTTTTTGCTTTCCAAAAAATGTTTTTTAGGTCTTTGCCATGCATGCATGAAATATTTTCCAAAGCTTGCCATGCATGCATAACACCTTTTCAAAAACCCTAATTTGATGCATGAGGCTTATTGCAAAAATTATTTTTATAGACCCTTTTGTGAGAAATGACCAAAAATGCCCTTTTTGACCCTAACTTCCCAGAACGTGCATTCTAACCCTAAAAATGATTTCAAAAACTTTGGGATGATTTCTAGGATCCAAAGGCATAATTTATTTTTGTGTGGAAAATTAGGGTTTGGACCTAAGCCGGACAAAATTGGGGTATGACAGCTGCCCCTCTTTTATCTGAATTTTAACGAGGAATATGAATTGGCCGAAACATATTCCAAGGCAAAATGAAGATAAAGAATTCAGAAATTATACCGATTTTGTCCACTTGGGAAAACCCGAATTTTCCTCTTTTTTCTTTTTCTAGATTTTTTGAAAAGATGGGCACTTTTGTGTAGAAAGCGGTAAATGGGCACTTGCGTGCAGACAGAAAAGTAAAATGGGCACTTGCGTGCAGACAGAAAAGTAAAATGGGCACTTGCGTGCAGACAGAAAAGTAAAATGGGCACTTGCGTGCAGACAGAAAAGTAAAATGGGCACTTGCGTGCAGAAAACGGTAAATTGCCCAGGCTGCCTAAAACCTGTAATCCTTAAACGAACTCTTTGACGAATCCGAGTTTGCACGTGGCTTTGAGGAGCACGCTCTTCTTGTTGGCCTTTTCGAGCGACCGGGGGGATCGTTATCAGCTCCGGAACTGATATACAGATCAATGCACGGCGTCCACTGTATCTTAGGCTGATACAACTATTCCGTTGAACCTCACATGGGGCTGCGGTCCATCGCGTTGCTCGTACACGATGTGAGACCTGGGCAGAAGGGAGCGATGATCTCTGTGCTCCAATCCGCAATGCACGCTTGAGCGCTCTCTTTTCTTTTCTCTCCTTCCTTTCTATTTCTCTTTTTTCTTCTTTTTTCTTTCTGAACTCCCAACTTGGGGGAACATTTTCTGGAATCTGGGGGCGAGGGCTAACACCGAAGTGCTCATCCTCTCTTTGTACCTGTAGCTGAAAATGAATAAATGCATGTAATGCAAATGCCATGATTGCTGTTTTCTTTTTTTCTTATGATGAATGATGAGTTTCTTATTTCCTTTGTCTATGTCGGATGAATGCATGATCTTTTACTGTTCCTATATGCTTGATGAATGCAATGCCTGACTTTATTTGTTCTTTTGCTCTTTTTTTTTTTTTTATTTTTTTTTATGAGATGCCAGTATTAATGTGATGCAACTGTATTGCTTTGATGTTTAAATGCAAATGTATGCGGTGATTGATGCTTTGATGAATGAAAGGCTCTTGTTCTAACTTCTGTTCGTTTCTTTTTGCTTTTTCTATGATGCAATGCTTTGATGTTTGATGCAATGATTCTTGTTAATATGATGCATATGCAATGCTTTAATGTTTGATGATTGAATGACAAAGGAATGCTGAATGATATGGAATGCTGGACGACAGGGAATGTTTTTGTGTTGCTTTTGTGGTTTCTTATGTTTGTTTACTTTCTTTTCTTTTTCTATGAAATATCTGATGCCAAATGTAATGCTCTAATGATAAATGACATACGATGATTTTGTTCCTTTCCCTTTTTATGAAGTGTGTGTATGCAAATGCAATGCTTGAGAGTTGTGAAATGCCTTGGAATGCTAAGTTATGGACTTGACATTAGTCTGATTTAAGGATCACAACGAGTCTGGTTTATGGGCCGACAAGCCTGGTTTATGGAGCAATTTGTGTTTGCATACTGGTCTGATTTATGGACCCTAAAGGTATGGTTTAAGGACACGAAGGTCAGGTTTATGGACCACAATGATCTGGCTTAAGGACACAAAGGTCTGGTTTGACCGCATGGAATGCCAGCGTATGCAATGGAAGACTTCGTTTTGTTTTTTCTCTATGCGATGCATGATGCAAATGCCATGATTGCTATTTTCTTTTTCTTTCTCTTATGATGAATGCAAATGCCTGAATCTCTTTTTCTTTATCATTATTTTTATGTCTGATAAATGCATGATTTTATGCATGATGAATGTAATGCATGACTGTGTTTGTTTATTGCCCCCCTTTTTTTTTTTTTTTTTTTGCTTATTTTTATTTTTGCTGGTTCAGCCAACCCGCGACACTCATGACATGAGACTGAGGAAGCTGTTGGATTTGCGGGGCTCATGGGCCGAGTGCATGTTGGTCTTGACTTTGCTGGTTTGAAGCAATCGTGGATGTAGTTGCTCTCTTGCATGAGTGACTGGCTTTGGGGAATTACCTTCTCCCGGGACTCTTAAGAATCTCGTAATGATTTGCAATGCTCTATGATGTATGCACATGTTTTACAGTTCAGGACCATCATCATCATAAAACGTTTATTTTGAGCAGAAAAAGCAGAAAATAAAAGAATGAACAGATACGAGAAATTTGAACTTTATTAATGTGGAAACCGGTCGCACAAGAAGTTACGCCGATTATTTATTTACACTTGAAAGTTTAATCTGTAAAAAGACACGAAAAAAGGAGAGAAGCTGAATTCTGACTGTCCGTCTCTGTGGAACAGTGCCAAACATCTATGTCCTTGACCTTGATCACTCCCTCATCCAAGCTTGTAGGAGAGTTGTATGCCTTTCTTTACTTTTCATGCCTAAGTTTTCAGACCCTAATTTTTGCCTGGATCGCCCTTTGCGGGTTTTCAATCCACCGGGTCGCTCTGATTTTGCCTAGGTCGCCCTTTGCGGGTTTTCAACCTAGCGAGCTAATTTTTACTTGGCTTGTCTTTCTCTTTTTTCATCTATTTCTTTTAGGCATAATACTTCTTCACTTGATCTGAATTGACTGGATTCCTGAGATCTTCGCCGTCTATGTTTATGAGTATCGGCGCTCCTCTGGAAAAAGCTTTCTTCACATGGACCGTCATAAGTGGGCCTCAACTTCCCACGGAGTCAGTCCGGATAGGTAGGATCTTTTTGAGTACAAGGTCTCCTTCGCCGAATTCTCGAAGACGGACTTTCCTGCCGAAAGCTGCCTTCATCTTTTGTTGGTACAACTGGCCATGGCGCAGGGCATCAATTCTTTTCTCTTTAATGAGATTCAGTTGATCTAGACGAGCTTGGACCTATTTGCTTCTTCTAACTTGGCCTCCATGACTACTCGTAGAGAGGGTATTTCAACCTTGATGAGAAGAACTGCTTCTGACCCATACACTAGAGAAGTAAGGGGGTTGCCCCGGTATGATTTCAATGAATGTGAGTGTGACAAGGGATGAGATAGGTGTAGGGTCAATTTCCCCAGTTGTAGGGGGGGTGAAGAGCGACAGGATTGCCCCACTTGGCATATTGTAAACAAATGAATTTACTTGTCCTTGAGCTAAAACCTTGAGAAAACAACAGCAATCAATCATTGATCGGGATGGACCTTTCGGGATTGTGGTGTTTTGTGGAGGAGAGATGAGTAGGCTTAATGAAGTATTTGGGGCTAATGGCAGGATGGTGTTTATTTGGTGTTGGCTGTTGATCGATGATTTATGACGGTTAACTGGCTTGATGAGGTATTAGGAGGTTTTATTCCTGGCTAAGGGTTTATGGAGGGCGGGCTGTCGAGGTCAAAGGAGAGTGTTTGCGGTTTATGAGAGGAGGGGTGCATGGAAATGAGAAAGTGTTTGAAGGTTTATTGAGACGAGGATCTCTTGGGTTTTGTGGTAACATGTATCAACTCAATACTTACATCTTTTTTGTATTTTTCTTTTGGTTTTGGGATTTTCCTTTTGAATGATTTTTCCTTCTTTGACTTCTTCTTTTTCTTGAGCTTGGGTGAGTTGATAAAGAACGATGCACTGTTTTTTTATATTCGAGGTGATCTTTGTCTAAGGTGGCTTTTGGATTTTTGGCTTTTTCTTGGCTTAAGATGGGTCGGAAAGGATTATGTTTTTCTCTTTGGGATTTTCTTGGCTTAAGGTGGTTAGGAGAGGATTTTGTTTTTCTCTTTGGGATTTTCTTGGCTTTAGGTGGTTAAGAGAGGATTTTGTTTTTGGGTATGGAATGGTAGTCCGACTTCATTTCAAATCATGATTGCTTATTTCCTCAAGAATTAACTCTGGGACAATAGTTCACTTATTTTCATGCACTTGCCCTTCTTCTTTATTTCCCTTTTGAGCTCTAATTTTCCTTTATTGAAGTACCCATCCTGACCTCTTTCTTGTTCTCAGCGGTTCCCAAGTTGATCACTTCAGTGGATTCCCTGTGATGCTGAATAACTCTTTCTCCTTGCTTCATTAACCTTCTGGAGGCTTTTCCCGGTCTTTCTCAACGTCCCACTCTGCTTGATTGATAAGGTGATCAAAGTCAAAATATGGACTGTTGGCACTGTTATTTTGAGAGACAATTGCTGTGGATCCGCTTTTTACTGAGGCGAAAAAGCAGAATGAAAGGCGAAACAAACAAACAAACAAGCAATAATAATGCAAGGAAAAGACACACGAAATGAAAAGGAATTGATTTTTATTGATTGGAATTCAAAAACAACGTTTTTATTAATGATGATGATTCTGAAAATAAAAACATGATTGCCCCTAACAACTTGCTCTATGACCTTGGGCAGAGCCACAGAGTTGCATTACAATGATCATATTGAATTAAAAGTCACAGGAAAGGCAGCAGCTTCCCCATTCTTCAACTTTCTCTGGCAAGGCAGCGACGAACCAGACCAGTCTCACTTTCTTCAGCTTTGGATCCATTACCGATGACAGCAATTTGGTCGTATTGTTCCTCTTCCTCATCCCATCCTGTGGGCTGGATGTCTTCTATTCGGATTTGAGCACTCTCGGGAGCGTCATACCTGACCAAGTAATCAAACTTTCCACTGGGCTCCCCTAGAGTATCCCAACATTCCTCTTCTGACTTAAGACCATTATTGATGACAGCAATTTGGTCGTATTGTTCCTCTTCCTCATCCCATCCTGTGGGCTGGATGTCTTCTATTCGGATTTGAGCACTCTCGGGAGCGTCATATCTGACCAAGTAGTCAAACTTTCCACTGAACTCCCCTAGGGTATCCCAACATCCTTCTTTCATAGGCACCGCTATTACTTCCTCATTGATTTCTTTATCATGGGTCCCTATCTGAACCACGCACCGATCTATCAGGTCTTGCAGGACCGACTTGAAAACTTCACAGGCACCCACACATAAAGGATCGGCGCATACACAGCCCTTCTTGATAACACCACGACGACACAACTCAGCATGTATATTTTCCAGAGGAGTCTGGATACACTTAACATCTTTTATCATTGTCTCCCCCACAGAATCCTCTACTGCATTAGCGGATGGTGTCCCATGTCCCGGTAGGGGGTTTGTAGTTGTACTGGGACTGTTCGGCTTGAAAGAGATCCAGTTGGCGTCAATCAAATCCTGGACTACATATTTGAAAGCCTTGCAGTCCTCCACCGTGTGGCCGACTCCTCCACTATGAAAACTACAAGTAGCATCAGCAATGTACCCCCTAGGAAAGGGAGGTTGTACAGGCTTCATGGGGCGAGTATTGACCAAATTCTTTGAGACAAGATAATTGAACAATTCAGTATAGGTCATCGGGATCGGATCAAAATTAGCACGCCTCTTCTCTTGATAGTTCTGGGCTCTGTAGCTTGAATTACTTTGCTGCGGAGAGTTGAAAGATAATGGCACCGCCTGCTGTGGAGAGCTGAAAGATGGGCCTCCCCCTGCGGAAATAACATTGGTTTCCCCTTCTTTCTTCTTGGGGAAGTTGGGAAAGGGTTTCTTTTGTCCACTAGAATTGCTAAAACCTCCAGCAATCTTTCCGCTACGCAATCCGTGCTCTAATCGTTCCCCAACGACAACCATATCTGTGAAATTGGACGAAACACTCCCCACCAACCTATCATAATACAGCCCTGGAAGGGTCTCCATAAACATGTACACCATCTCTTTTTCAGTCAATGGCGGCTTCACCTGAGCAGCTATGCTCCTCCATTTTTGAGCGTATTCTTTGAATGATTCTCTATCTCCTTTGCTCATGTGCTGCAATTGAGACCGGTCTGGAGCAAGGTCCATGTTATACTGGTATTGTTTTAGAAAGGCTTCAGAGAGATCCTTCCAACTGTGAACTTCGGAGGATTGCAGCTGCATGTACCAATCTAGTGATGCCCCAGTCAGACTGTTTGGAAAGAAATTGATCAACACTTTATCATCACGGGCATAAGCTGCCATCTTCCTAACATACATCTTCAGATGGTTAGATGGACACCCAGTGCCGCGATATTTATCAAAGTCAGGTACTTTGAATTTAGGAGGAATGAAAGTAACAACTCCTCCAGGATTTTCAACAGCGATAGCCCCAACAACGGCCTCACCCCTCTGCAGCATACTCACTTCTTCGGTTATCTGTGCTTCTTCAGCTTTAGTCTTTGGAGCTTGACTCTCCCGATCCAGCTGCTCAGGATTAAGAACCTCCGCAACTAACTCCTCCTGGCTCCGGCGGCCCTTATTTTTAAGATTCCGATTACTAGCCATAAACCTTGATTGCAGACGGGTGGAGTATCGGTGTCGGTGAACCAGCTTACCTTTCATCTGTTTGTTTAGATTTTTATTACATAAGAATCAAAATAAATGTATGAATGGATGTATGAATGTATGTACACTGTTTATTTGATGCCGGGAACTACAGATGCCTTATCTTGTCACAAGCGCATAAGCTTTTTGTTTTTGATCTAGGAAGTGAAGTAAACGAGGAATCGAAATAGCAACTCAACCTTCTTCATAACTGGGAAGAGAGAAGTAAGTGAAGCCTTGCTATTCGATTCTATTCTGATGCACATATGACAAGACGGTATACTATTTGGTGATCCCCAGCAAGCAGAATGCAAATGAGATGTAATATGAATGCAAGAAAATGAATGCGGTATGATGCAATTATGATATGAATGATGCGTGTGGAAAAGATAAAGGCGATGCATATGGACGGAAGTTCAAAAATTGAGGAGCCACGCCACGTGCCGCCTCACGCACTGGTTTATTTGATGAAGGGAAATATATTCTTTTTGATTTTGTTGTTTTTTCGAAAATCGTTGAAGGAAAAAAAAAACAAACTAGATGTAATAATGCAACACACAATTTTGGAAAAGCCCTTGTGACCTAAGAAGAGGTGAGACCTACGATCTAGGGCAATTTAAAGGGTAATCCTCCCATGTAGCTCTATTCACTCCCTCACAAGGCCACCAGAGCTACAGTCCCTTTCACAAAATTCCCCACAAATGCAGCAAACTGCTAGATGTGAGGCATCATGAAAGAGCACAACTCTGGTTGAAACTTTCGCAAGTAGCCAAACGGACAAAGGTCCTGATGGGCTCTCACTACTCGAATCCACTCTCCTAAGTTTTTGCAGACCTGGGTTATGGTCCCGCTCAAAACACATGGTCGCAGGGTATAAGTGTAGTGTGTGTGAAGGGCATTTCCTCAAAACTACCCCACCTGCAAATGAAAATCCAGACAGTCCAGACAATAGCATGTCGTCTACCCTAGGGTTTAATATCATTCAAAGACAACTAGCTTAGGGTACCAACAACAAACACATTACTTACTTCAGAAAGGGAGCTGAGAAGAAGGGACATGATAGAATTGGGGAGAAATGCATGAGCTTACCTTGAAGAAAAGGAGCAAAGAAAGAAGGGAACATGGGGGTTGGAAGAATGCATGAGCATAAACATATAAAAAGAAAAGGATTAAAAGAAGAGATAGGGAACAACAAAGAAGACCAATGCATATGCCTACAACCAATGATAAGAAAGAAAGGCAAACAAGGTATTAATCAAATCAACAATACATTAAACCACACATTTAAATTAGTTAGGCTTGACCCTCGTCTTTTTAAAAAAAAAAAAGTTTCCCCAGTGGAGTCGCCAGCTGTTGCACCCCGAAAAATCCCGGTTTGGGTTTCTCAATGTACAACGTGGAAAAATTTGGAGCCGCCACCAATATTTTAATTTTAAGACCAAAACATTGAAAAAAGGTCTTTTGGACAAGGCGGATGGTCTTTGAAAACTAGAGATATAGGTTCGGGGGTCGATTACGCGCGAGGAAGGTGTTAGCACCGCGCACGTCCTTTCTAACGAAAGGGAACCTCTAATTAAACGTGTGGTTTTAACGTTTGATTTGAAAAATACCTAGATTTGCCTATTTATTTCTTATTTGGAGATGAATGAGAAATCTTTAATGAAAATTTTATTTTAGGTGAGAAGGGGGAAAAAAGGGTTTTTAGAAAAAGTGCTTGACGGGACATGGCCCGCTCCTACGTATCTCCCGGTGCGATGGAGAATTCAAAGCTACGTAGTTCTTGGGTCTTTTTGAAAAGTTTTTGTTTTTTCTATCTTTTTTAGTGAGTTTTTGAAATAGGACGAGCGTTAGCAAATGATTAAACTAGCAGAGGCTATGATGAATCACTTACTAAATACTCAAAAGAGAGAGTTGTACCGCTAGTCAAACGAACGAAGGTTCTGATGGACTATTGATAACAACTCGTTTTTTATTATCTTTTTTGAAAGTGATTTTCGAAAGAGATTGATTTGTACGATGATCAAACTAACAAAGGTTATGATGGATCACCGTTTATTATTTTTAGGAGAAAAGGACATTGTCACTAATAGCTAAACGAACAGAGGTTCTGATGAGCTACTAGCAACAATGGGTTTGAAAATGATTTTTGTTTGTTTTATGAAAATGATTGGTTTAGGGGGATGAAAAGAATTTTTATTTGTTGCGCTTGACGAGAACGTGGCTCGCTCCTACGTATCCCAAACGGGAATCAAAGCGACGTAGTTCTAAAAATGTTTTTGAAAGGGTTTAAAAGGGGCAAGCTGAATCGCCCGAGACCATCTTCACCACTTAGAACATGATGCACTAGGCATAAGTGGGAATCATATGGTTCGTCATCAGCAATGGACGATAACACACAAGAACGAGTAGATGAATGCTATAGCTAAGTTAAATCACATGGATTACAATAACTAAACATTAACAAATGAAAAGACTGAAATACCTCTGATGAAGACGGATATTACAGATCTGAAGAACGCAAACCTCGACTAACCCTTGCAAGAGATCAGCTCAGACGGACCAACGGCGCGGATAGAGCGAAAATGAAGCGGAGAACTGAAAAATGAGATTTGCAAGAGTTGTCTTCCCAGACCTTGTGAAATGTCTCTCAGATCTCGTGAAAATGTCTCTCAGATCTCGTGAAAAAAATGTGTGTCAGATCTCGTGAAAAAAAATGTGTGTAGCAATTCTTCTCTCTGATCTTGTGTGAAGTGTCCGTGTGTGTTCTCCTCTGATCTCGTGAAGTCCTCTCAAAATGTGACTTGAGGCTGCCTATTTATAGGCTCAGGAAAGCGTAGGAATTTTTAAAAAACATTTATTGCAAGGATGAATCGATTGTTTGATGAAGGCAAAATATAGTATAATCGATTCTTTGCTTTTAGAAAACATAGGAATCGATTCCTTGGGCTTTAGAAATTAGTGGGAATCGATTCTTGGACTTCCTGAAATGATAAGAATCGATTTCATTGTGTTTTTTAAAAAAGAAGGAAATCGATTCTTGAGACATCCTAAATAGGTGGGAATCGATTTCATGTTTAGTTAAAGTATGTGGGAATCGATTCTTGGCCTTTAGGAGAGCTTAAAAATCGATTTCAATGCCTTTGCAAGATAGTAAGAATCGATTCATGGCTTTTAGGAGAGCTTAAAAATCGATTTTAATGCCTTTGCAAAATAGTAAGAATCGATTCATGGCTTTGGCTTATGTATAGGTGTGAATCGATTCTTTGCTTCCAACATAGGATAAGGAAATCGATTCTTGGCCTATAGGTGAGCCTAAAATCGATTTCATAGCCTATATAAATTGTATAAATCGATTTTTGGTCATTTGGAACAAAATAGAAATTGTCTTTTTGCTTTCCAAAAAATGTTTTTTAGGTCTTTGCCATGCATGCATGAAATATTTTCCAAAGCTTGCCATGCATGCATAACACCTTTTCAAAAACCCTAATTTGATGCATGAGGCTTATTGCAAAAATTATTTTTATAGACCCTTTTGTGAGAAATGACCAAAAATGCCCTTTTTGACCCTAACTTCCCAGAACGTGCATTCTAACCCTAAAAATGATTTCAAAAACTTTGGGATGATTTCTAGGATCCAAAGGCATAATTTATTTTTGTGTGGAAAATTAGGGTTTGGACCTAAGCCGGACAAAATTGGGGTATGACAGCTGCCCCTCTTTTATCTGAATTTTAACGAGGAATATGAATTGGCCGAAACATATTCCAAGGCAAAATGAAGATAAAGAATTCAGAAATTATACCGATTTTGTCCACTTGGGAAAACCCGAATTTTCCTCTTTTTTCTTTTTCTAGATTTTTTGAAAAGATGGGCACTTTTGTGTAGAAAGCGGTAAATGGGCACTTGCGTGCAGACAGAAAAGTAAAATGGGCACTTGCGTGCAGACAGAAAAGTAAAATGGGCACTTGCGTGCAGACAGAAAAGTAAAATGGGCACTTGCGTGCAGACAGAAAAGTAAAATGGGCACTTGTGCGAGTTTCTTGTGTTCTCAGTGCATGCGCGGAGCTGTTAATCCTCGGGACTTACTTTTCGATCCGGAGATTGAGAAAACCGCTAGAGCTAATAGAAAGGAAGCAAGGTTAAGGAAGCAAGGAGCAACAACCGGAGGATCTTCTGTGCAACAAACTGTGACTGGAAGTATGGGAGAAAATCCACCACCTGCTCGCACTCTTGGCGACTTTGGTAGAAGAAATCAAGGCGTCCAAGCATACACCTTCCAACCTGTGGGAGCTGTGGCATTTGAGATCAAGTCTTCGATCCTCACTGCCTTGAAAGCAGAACAATTCTCTGGGTCTGATGCTGAAGATCCAAATCAACACTTATTTCAGTTCTATGAAATTTGTGGGTCCACAAATCCTGTGGGAGTGACTGATGACCAGAAAAAGTTGCGTCTCTTTCCATATACTTTGACTGGGAGGGCTAAAGATTGGCTAAACACTATCCCAGCAGGAACTATTAACAATTGGGGTGATCTAGAGAGCAAATACTTAGAAAGATTCTTTCCAATTTCTAAGTTCATCAAGAAAAGGGCTGAAATATCAAATTTTGAGCAAGGAGATTCTGAGTCTCTTTATGATGCTTGGGAAAGGTTCAATCTGTTATTAAAAAAATGTCCTGGGCATGGTATTGATGACTTTGTTCAGTTGCAAACTTTCTGTCATGGTTTGCGACCTCAAACAAGAATGATGTTAGATGCCTCAACTGGAGGGTCTTTGGGTACTAAAACTGAAGCTGAAGCAAGACAGTTAGTGGAGCATATGGCTTCTAATGAGTACCGGATTCAAAATGATAGAGGGGCAACAAAGAGGCCAGGAATTTTAGAATTGGACGCTAATAGTGCTGTGTTGGCCCAACAAAAGGTAATGTCACTTCAAATTGAAGCTCTCACTAAACAGTTAGCTGCTGCTTTGCCAAGTGGATCTCAAAATCCTGCAACCGTTCAAGCAGTGCAAACGGGGGCATGTAATTATTGTGGCAGAAATGCTCATGAAGGTGACTGTGCAACTCATGGAGATAACAGTGAACAGGTTAATTATATGGGCAACTTTCAAAAGAAAGGTGGTAACCCTTATTCTAACACCTACAATCCTGGGTGGAAGAATCATCCAAACTTCTCTTGGAAGAATAATGATACCGCAGGGTCACATCAGCAGCAACCTAGTCAAGAACAAAGAAAGCCATCTCCTATGGAGGAAGCGTTGACTCAGTTTATGCAAATGACAAAGACAACCTTTCAATCTCAAGACCAAGCTATGAAGAATATGGAAAAGAATCATGAAGCTTCCATAAAGAATCTAGAGACTCAAATTGGGCAGTTATCAAAGCAGCTTGCTGGATCATCTAACAGCGGTTTCTCAGCTAGTACAGTTGACAACCCTAGGGATGAAACTGCTAAGGCAATCTCTCTAAGAAGTGGTCGGGAGTTGCCGACTCCGGTGGTAAATTGTGAAAAGAAGGTGTCAGTTGAAAATGAAAGAAAAGAGTTGAGTGAAAAGAATGAAAATGAAAAAAATGGAGGAGTTGAAAATGAGTTGAGTAAGGAAAGTGAAGAAGGTGTGAAGTCTAACCCTAATAAAAACAATTTGTTCTTTGATGTGCAGGTACAAGAGAAACTCAAGGCATCTCCTCCGCAAGTGAAGTTACCGTATCCTCATGCTAGCAAGAAAAATCAAAAAGATGAGCAGTTTTCTAAGTTCATGGAGGTTTTCAAGCGGCTACAAATCAATATACCCTTCGCAGAAGCTCTAGAACAGATGCCCATATATGCCAAATTCATGAAGGAGCTTTTGACAAAGAAGAGGAGACTCAAAGAGGACGAAACAGTGGCTTTGACTGAGGTGTGCAGTGCTATAATCCAGAGGAAGCTCCCTCAGAAAATGAAAGATCCGGGAAACTTCACCATTCCGTGTGCAATTGGGGACATAGCCGTTGGCAAAGCTCTCTGTGATCTGGGGGCCAGTATTAATCTTATGCCATTGTCTATGCTGAAGAGGCTTGGTGGTGGTGAGGTGAAGCCGACTAGAATGTCTCTGACACTTGCTGATCGATCAATGAAATACCCTTATGGAGTGTTGGAAGATGTTCTGGTCAGAGTTGACAAATTCCTATTTCCGGTAGACTTTGTGATACTTGACATGGAGGAAGATGCAGAGGTACCACTTATCCTGGGGAGACCATTTTTAGCCACAGGGCGAGCTTTGATTGATGTGCAACAAGGGAAGCTAATCTTAAGGTTCCAGGATGAGAAGATCACTTTTAATGTTTTTGAAGCTATGCGCCATTCTGATGACAAAGGATAGTGTTTTAGGGTGGATGTACTTGATAATTCTGTGAAAGAGACCTTTAGACAGGAAGTACCATCTCCTCCATTGGAAAAGGTAATTGTGAATTCTATTGAAGAAGCAGAGGAGAATCTGAGCAGTGAAATAGAAGACTGTGTCCGACAGTTTGAAGCTTCTCAAATAGAAAATATCTCCAAGAAAAAGGAAGAGCTAGATAGGGGGGAGAGTCCCGAGAAAAAGATCCCTGAATTGAAACAACTCCCCTCTCATTTGAAGTATGTGTTCCTTGCAGATAATGATCTTCATCCAGCTATCATTAGCAACTCTTTGACCAAATTGGAAGAGGAGAAGCTGATGAGGGTACTAAGAAGCAACAAGAATGCGTTGGGATGGACTATCTCTGATCTTAAGGGGATAAGTCCAGCTTTTTGCATGCATAAGATCAAGTTGGAAGAAGAGTTCAAACCTGTGATCCAACCTCGGCGGAGATTAAATCCTACAATGAAAGAGGTGGTGCGTAAGGAAGTTTTAAAGCTCTTAGAGGCCGGCATGATTTATCCTATCTCAGATAGCTCATGGGTGAGTCCGGTTCATGTGGTCCCTAAGAAGGGTGGTATGACGGTAGTGAAGAATGACAAGAATGAGCTGATTCCGACTCGAACTGTTACGGGTTGGAGAATGTGTATAGACTACCGGAGGTTAAACCAGGCAACCAGGAAGGACCACTTCCCGTTGCCATTCATGGATCAGATGCTGGAGAGGTTGGCTGGACAAGCGTTCTATTGCTTTCTGGATGGATACTCTGGGTATAACCAGATAGCAGTGGACCCAGAAGACCAAGAGAAGACAGCTTTCACGTGTCCCTTCGGTGTGTTCGCATATCGGAGGATGCCCTTCGGGTTGTGCAATGCTCCAGCGACTTTTCAAAGGTGCATGCTTTCTATTTTCTCTGATATGATGGAAACTGCAATTGAGGTATTTATGGACGATTTTTCTGTTTTTGGTTCTACTTATGATTCTTGCTTGGCTAACCTTGATGCGGTTTTAAAACGATGCACTGAAACCAATTTAGTTTTGAATTGGGAGAAGTGCCACTTTATGGTCAAGGAAGGTATTGTGCTTGGCCATAAAATTTCTGCAAAAGGCATTGAGGTTGACCAAGCAAAAATCGAAGTGATAGAAAAGTTACCTCCTCCTCTAAATGTAAAAGGAGTGAGAAGTTTTTTAGGACACGCCGGTTTTTATCGACGTTTCATAAAAGACTTCTCCAAGATTGCAAAACCCTTATGCAATCTACTTGTTAAGGAGGCTGAGTTTGTATTTGATAATGATTGTCTGTGTGCTTTTAATATCCTAAAGGAAAAACTGGTCTCTGCTCCAGTCATAGTAGCCCCAAATTGGGATGCTTCGTTTGAGCTCATGTGCGATGCAAGTGATTACGCAGTGGGTGCTGTATTGGGGCAGAGATCAGAGAAATTTTTTCATGCCATTTACTATGCTAGCAAGGTCTTAAATGAGAATCAAGTCAACTATGCAACAACCGAAAAAGAATTGCTAGCCATAGTATTTGCATTGGAAAAATTTCGTTCCTATTTGGTTGGATCGAAAGTGATTGTTTTTACTGACCATACAGCAATTAAATATCTGCTAACCAAGGGCGAGTCTAAGCCTCGACTCCTTAGATGGATTTTGCTTTTGCAGGAATTTGACTTGGAAATCAAGGACAAAAAAGGGAGCGAGAACGTGGTAGCAGATCATTTGTCAAGGCTAGAGAACAAAGAAGTGACTGTTCTAGCAAAAGAAATCCTGGAAGAGTTCCCGGATGAAAAGTTACTTGCCATTGTAGAAAGACCTTGGTTCGCCGACATTGCAAATTACAAGGCAGCCGGAAAGGTCCCGGAAGATCTCACATGGCAACAAAAGAAAAAGTTCCTCCATGATGCCAAACATTACCTGTGGGATGATCCTTATCTCTACAAGGTTGGGGCAGATGGACTTTTGAGAAGATGTGTGTCTGGTGCCGAAAGAAAAAGCATTCTGTGGCATTGTCATGACTCTCCCTGTGGAGGGCACTATAATGGGGAACGCACAGCTGCTAAGGTTCTCCAATCTGGTTTTCACTGGCCATCCCTCTTCAAGGATGCACATGACTACGTGAGAAGCTGTGACAAATGCCAGAGGACTGGCAATATTTCACGTAGGGGGGAGATGCCATTGAACCCCATTCTTGAAGTAGAAGTGTTTGACTGCTGGGGCATTGATTTTATGGGACCATTCCCACCATCTTACAACTGTGAATACATCTTAGTGGCAGTTGACTATGTCTCCAAGTGGGTTGAAGCTAGTGCCACTGCTAAGAGTGATTCCCAAACTGTGGTTAAATTCATAAAGAAGAACATCTTCTCTAGATTCGGTGTGCCAAGAGTCCTAATCAGTGATGGGGGTAGCCACTTTTGCAACACCCAACTCAACAATGTTTTCTCCAAGTATGGTGTTACGCATAAAGTGACAACTCCTTATCATCCTCAGAGCAATGGTCAAGCAGAAGTCTCAAACAGAGAGATTAAGAGGATCTTGGAAAAGACAGTTGGAAGCTCAAGAAAGGATTGGTCGTTGAAGGTAGACGATGCGCTTTGGGCATATAGAACAGCCTATAAGACACCTTTAGGCATGTCACCGTATCAATTGGTTTATGGTAAAGCTTGCCATTTACCGGTTGAACTTGAGCACAAAGCGTATTGGGCACTAAAGTTTTTGAATTTTACCACTTCAGCCTGTGGGGAAAAGAGAATCCTACAACTGCACGGATTGGATGAGATGCGTCTGCAAGCATATGAAAACAATAAGATCTACAAGGAAAAAATGAAAGCATACCATGACAAGAACATTTCAAGAAAGGAATTTCATCCAGAGCAACAAGTGTTGCTGTTTAACTCTAGACTCAAGTTGTTTCCCGGGAAATTGAAATCCAAATGGTCAGGGCCTTTTGTAGTCAAAGAAGTGACACCATATGGAGCAATTGAAGTGGAGGAACCTGAATCAAAAAGATCCTTCAAGGTCAATGGGCAGAGGTTGAAGCAGTACCTAGGCGAAGTGCTGGATAGAGAGAAGCTGGCATTGGTTTTAAGCGACCCTTAAAACCGGAGGTAACGTCAAGCTAGTGACGTTAAAGAAGCGCTTATTGGGAGGCAACCCAATTTTCTCAACCCTTATCTCTTTTATTGTTTCGCATTATTTTCTTTAACTTAGGCATTTTAGGATTCACCAAGATTCACAAGTCTGTCTAGTCGCGCGTGGGTGGCGCACCATTGGCGCGCCGCGCGCCAGGAAGTGCCTGCTGCGCCTGTAATTTCCGTTGCCCAGCGCGCCAGTTGCGCATAAGTCACGCGCCGCGCGCAGGGGAGCGCCTGTTGCATCTGAACCTTCTGTTGCCCAGCGTGCCAGTTGCGCGTAAGTTGCGCGCGCGTGGGTGGGGGTATAAAGCTCGCGCAGCACTCACGCTGCTGCATCATTTTCACGCGTGGGTTTCTCCAAGTAAGGGATTTTCCTTGTTTCTTCCAAAAAAGGGTGCCAATCTTGGATTTTGCTTGTGGGGTTTTGCAATTATACCCTCCTTTCTTCATATTCTTCAGTTATCAAGTAAGTTTCCTCCTCTCAATCTTAATTCATGCAACATTCATCTTAAGCTATCAATGAAAAACTCAAACTTTTGAGGATGTTTTTGCTAAGAGTTTGTATTAGAAATGTGGTAGAGGTAATGTATGTGATTAGGAATGGGTAATAGAATAAGTTTGGGGTTGATAAGATTAATGGTAAGTTGTTGTTCATGAGTGGAACAAGTGTGCACACTAAGTGTTTGATAAATTGCCTAAACTAGGATCTCATGAGCAACAAGCTTGCAATTGTCTACCACAAGCTTGTCCTTGCAATGAATTTGTTTTTATGATGTGAACTCAATATTTTCCTCGAGCAAAACAATGTTCTATGTGACTCTGGTCGAAAGAAGGAGTTATGTAATGTGTGTATGCTAACCTTGACCAATTTTGTGCAAAATTGCTGTTTTTCTTATGGTGTGCGCAGGTGATGGCTGGTTCGGGCAAGAAGAGAAAGACTGTTAGACGTGGTTCGTCATCCCATTCCGACCAACCTGAGTATAATTCTCATTTGTTTAGGTCTCTCGGGTGCGAAAAGTTCCACGAGACTATTGCTGTGGATTCTAAGTTTGTTAAGGAAAAGGCTCTTTTCCTCCCCCCGGGCGAATTTGAGGAAATAAGACAAAACATCAGTGACCGGGGGTGGGAGCAATTTGTGGCATACCCCAAGGAAGCAAGCAGAGCTTTGGTGTATGAGTTCTTCTCCAATGTGTGCCCCAAGCCAGCTATTGATGGGGATTTAGTATTCTCAGGGTCCAAAAGTTTTGTGCGGGGCTGTGGAGTTCCCTATGACATTGATACTATTAATGAACTATTTGGGTTAGTTTCTGTGCCTGTTTTAGATTGCTTTCTTGGAACCAAGATCAGTAACCGCAATCTTAAGGCCAACCCAGAACATGCAGCTGAGGTTTGTGCTACACTGTGTCAACCAGGGGCGGATTGGGTCAGAAACGCTAGTGGGGAGCCGCAGAAAATTATGGTAAATTCTCTTACACCAGTGGCTAGAGGATGGGCAGCGTTCATTCTTTCCACCATCTGCCCAAGTTCCAATCAGACTGAGCTGAATTTCCCCAGGGCGACCTTAGCCTCTTGCATCATTAGAGGAGAGCCGGTCAACTTGGGATGGGTGCTTGAGAATGAGATTAGAAGCTTTGCAAAATTCAAGGGTGGGGAGTTGCCCAAGTATTGGAGGCATGCTAGCCTCGTTTCGCTGCTGTGTAAAAAAGCGGGTGTTGTAGCGAATCCAAAGGAGGCCACCATTTCGCCAGCTGCTGCTATCACTGGGGGCTGGATCAGAGCTAGATCCGGACAAGAGCACCCGGGCCATAGAGAGGAGCAACCCCATGAGCAGCCAGATGAGAACGAACCAACCTTCACCATGGAAGATTTTCAGGCTGGGCCATCTGCTGAGGATTTCCAGCAGCTGCAATCAAGAATGGAGGCTCTCACAGCCAATCAGGATGAGTTGAGGAGGACCCAACTGAGGATGGGAGCAGAGTTTAAATTTGGGATGAGAAATCTTTACAAAGCCTTATGTACTATGCAGAGTGGAAGGCAGCTGGACCCAGATGCCGACATCTTTCGGGCACTTCCGCAGTAGACCCTGGTTTTGCCCTCGTCCCCTCATCTCTGTCTTACTTGATTGTGTATTTTGGTGTTTTATTTCCCTTTAGTTGTCATTGCTTTATGTTTTGCTGCTTTCCGTTGTGTCTGTTCATAGGCCTTCCCTATAAATTATCAGTGAGGACACTGCTGTGTTTTAAGTGGGGGGGAGGACCTATTGTCTTGTCTTTTTCTTATGGCCTTCCCTATAAATTCCTAGATGGTAGGCATTCATGTGAAAAAAAAAAAAAACGGGAGACAGTTGAGCTAACTTGGTGATGATTTGGTGAGATTTGAGCGGATAGTACCCCAGTGGTGATTGAATTAGTGCATTCTTGCTTCTACACTCATAACCAAAGCGCAGGTGGAACTTAGTGATCCTAGGGATGAGTTTAGTTGAGCTAGTTGTCTGGTGGACCATGGGAGTGCCAAATTTTTTACTAAAGATTTAGGGTAGCTGTAGAAGCTAAGTTGGGGGTGCATCGGTTGTATTAAGGCTGGGTATGAAGATTGTAGGATGGTCAGTGCCGTGTGTGTGCGCGTGAGTGCAGCACTGCAGCGTCCACCCGTAACGATTGTAGTGTATGCCGGGTGTGTGTGTGTTAGTACGCGTGAGTGCAGCACTGCAGCGTCTACCCGTAACGATTGTAGTGTATGCCGTGTGTGTGTGTTAGTGCGTGTGAGTGCAGCACTGCAGCGTCTACCCGTAACGATTGTAGTGTATGCCGTGTGTGTTAAGTGTGTTTGTGAATAAGTGGAAAAATCCACATAGTTGTGTAATTGCTGCAAATGTCCCGAAGTAACTGCTGAGTAAATCTAAATCTTTGATGTAATGAGGGGGCTGCAGCCCAAAACTCTATGTTGTGTAGTTGTGTGTGTGTGTGTGTTGAAGTAGTTGTGCACTGGCCCAATCTGAAATGCCTAATTAAGACCCTTTGTCGTTGCCTTGAAGCCCCTCAATCTTATGTGAAAACGCTAGTCTACCCTTTGTGTTGAACCATCTTTGGCATTCCCGGAAGGAAACCCTCTAGTCTTAGCTAAATGCATTGCGAAACTAGCTATGTTCCAACTGAGTTAAATGTCACACACGCACTATTGAGCAAGTATGTGCTAGTGAAAGTACCATATGTGGGATTGAATTCGAGTGGCCAGTCTGAAAGTTGACGCTCAACTTGTCTCTGTGATATTCGTGTTAATTAGTGGATTCTACTTGATTGCTGGTTATCTGGTTTTGGTTTGTCTGGTCTTTGCTTGAGGACAAGCAAATGTCCAAGTTGGGGGTTGTGATGAACCCTCATCACATGATGTGGTTCATAGTTTTCAAGAGTTTTTTATACAAATTTAGTGATGAATTAGTTAAATTCTGTGATGAATTGTTCTGAATGGTGCTTTGTGGAATTTACTTGCTTTGCAGTGTTTATGCTTGGTTTGTTGTATTTTTGTGCCCAGGGAATAGGTGGAACGAAAAGACAAGGCACTGCAAACAAATGGATTCGAGAGCGCATGAGTTGGGAGTGGCGCGCCACTCACGCGCGGCGCGCAAGAGGCGCGCGAGACAACAGAAATTCCAACAGGACGCATCTCTCCAGGGCGCGTAAGTGACGCGCGGCGCGCCAATGGTGCGCGAGTTCACAGCGCCTTCTGCCTCTCTGCGCGTAAGTGGCGCGCGCCGCGCCACTGCAGCGCGAAATCACTGTGCTTGCGTCAAAAACAGATCCAGGACGCGTTTTCAGGTACTTTTGGACGTTTTTGGAACCCTAGAACTGAAAGAGGAGCGATTCCGTCTGACGGACCGAAGAATCAACACTTGGGAACAAGGATTGAAGCTTCATATGAGTTCATCATCATCTTCCACTTGTAATTTTCTTTGTTTCTCTTCTTTTATCATGTGTAACTAAACCCGTTTATGTTAGGGATGAAGGAATATTGATGGAACCACTATTGTAGCTGATCTAGAACCATATTTATATCTTTCTCTCTCGGATTTGTGTATCGAAAATTTGTGCTTAATGCGTTTTATGGTTGGAAAACTCATACAATGATATTTTGTTCAATTATGAAATGGAAGTTTTGTTTTGAATGTTTGAAATTCGATACCTTCAATTTGTGGCTTTGGAATAATCGATAAATTGTTGTAAATTGCAAACCATTGTTTTTACTGCTTGTTGTTAATTAGAATAATCTAAGGAATTGGGGATTCTAGTTATCTACAAAGTACTAATTACCTAAGGAATTAGGAATTAGTTGATAGTGTTGGTTAGATAGCAAATTAGAGAGAGTTTATCCTTCGAATTAGATTAGCGCAATAGTGTGAAATCAATAGGAATTCATCCCTAGCATTTCCTCCATCGTATCTTTTCCAACGTGTTCTTCGTGTCTCTCGTTAAAAACTCAAAAATATTTTATTGCTTTACATTCGAGCTTCATAGCTCAACAATTATCAAACAAACCCCTTTTCAAATTTGGTTCACATTAGTTGTTGTTAGCGTAATTAGTAATTGAATTCGATCCTTTAGGACGATATCCGGTTCTTACTGATTTTATTACTTGAACGATTTGGTACACTTGCCAATATCTTAACATGGGCTCAGCAGGTTGAGAGTCTAGCCAAGCAGATGCCTTGTCAGCCAATGACCATGGAAACAATCTCACTCTAATGGCATCAGGAGTGACACCATTACAAATTACTGAGTCTGCCACCCTCAAGAAGTTTCTAAGATGGGTGTGCGGGTCTTCTGTTGGTGCACCTCTGAACATAGTCGAATTCTGAACCATTTGAATCACGCTGGGTTTGAGCTCAAAGTTAGTAGCTTGCACAGGTGGATTGACTATGCTGGTAGTGATATTCGCTGTGGGAGTAAAGTAGTCTGGGAGAGTTCTTCTCGGACTGGCAGCCATCACTCTTGTCTCTTTTCCTATCCTTCGAGCAGTTCTTTCAATTTCTGGATCAAAAACCAAAATAGGCTCCTGGGAGCGGGTGAGCATGCACGAGTAATAATAGTAATAAAAATAAAACCAACTAATAAAATAAAACTAAATATAATTTTTTTTTCTTTTTATTAAATTAAAACAAGAAATGAAATAAATGTCTAAAGCAATAAAAAATCTTTTTCGTTTAATATTATTAATTTAATCCCCGGCAACGGCGCCAAAAACTTGTTGCGTTAAAAACACAATTAGAGCAAGTGTACTCTATCGCAAAAGTAGTATAAAAAATATCGTCTCCACAGGGATTAATTAACAAGTACTAAACTACTTAAAATTAATTATTATTTAGACGAACGAATGTTTGGTGGTTATAGAAACTAAAATAAAAAGAAATAAATGGCAAGAATTAAAATGCAAAGATTAACCAATGGAGAGAGGTCAATGGTCATGGTTTCACTTGCAAGCTTCGATTCCTCTATGTCTAATTCTACCCGAATTCCTTGTTTTATTCAATTACCAATTCCTTTACTAAAACTATTAATCCGTTTGGTCGTTCGCGATTAATATTCTTTTTCCTAAATTAACCCTTGTTTGGTCATGCAAGAATTTAAATTCAAGAAAAGCATAAAGAACAAAAAGGTTGAATGATTGGAAGACTAAATTAACGTTTGGTCATGCATTAATTTTAGCCCCAATTATTCTATAGGTCCACCAACTAATTGCAGTACGGTCGCTGATCAACTAATTGATTATGAACATGCATAGGGTAACTAATCCTAATTATGTGATAAAATCAATAAGATAATATTAATTGAAATAAAAACCGGAATTCAGATATGAAATTAGAACATAAAAAGGTCTCTAAACATGCAAGATTCACCTACGACCCTAGAAGAGGATTTAGCTATCCAAAATCATAAAGAACAATAAAATAGAAATTAGAGTCATGGATTACAGAGATAAAAATAACCCGGAAATTAGAGAAATTATTATTCTGAGTCTCCAGTCTCCTTTTTCTGCTGCAAAGCTCTCTCACGGTGTCGAGAACGGTACCCAAAACTCTCTCCTCTATTTGCCGGTGCTACTGTTGCCGTCAACGTCTCCTGTTACTGTCGCGGCTCTTTCTTCTTTTAATTATCCAACATCTCTTTGTGCGGCTGCCTTTTTCTTTTCCTCGGCTACTGTTCCTCTTGATTTTAATTATCCCAAAAATCCCCCTTTGAGTTGTGTGCGGCTCCTGAATATATCCTTCACGCCTAGGTTCTCCTCCTTTTTTGATTGTTAATTCTCCAACAAGTTTAGGTGCCAGCTTCTAATTTCTTTGGGCTATTCAAATTGGTCGTGGCCCTTTTCCTCAATTCATGGGCTTTTAGCCCTTTTCTTTTAACAATTGTCATTCAATATATATATATATATATATATATATATATATATATATATATATATATTGACTCTTTTTTTGTATTTTCTATCTTTCTGCAAAATAGAAAGCTAAACTATTGTTTTGGCCCTTTATCTTTGGGGTTGTGGTCACTTTGGCCCTTTATCTTTTTTTTTTTCTCATTTTAGACCCTCATGTTTTTTGTGTGTGTCATTTTGGCCCCTACCGTTATGTTTATGTTTTTTGTAGCAAAATTTTAAGGACGAAAATGAAATCAATTAAAAACATAAGGGCCCAAAATGAAATCAATTAAAAACATAAGGGACTAAAATGAAATCAATTAAAAACATAAGGGACTAAAATGATAACGGCAGGGGCCAAAATGACACATGTTGCGCCGAGGGAGAACCTTCCTCGTTTACAACTTTTCTAAAATCGATGAAGCCGCCACCAATATTTATTAAGGAAAATATTAGGAAAACCTTTTTTGGAAAGCGATTGGTCTTGCGAAACTAGAGGATAGGGTTCGGGGGTCGGTTACGCGCGGGGAAGGTATTAGCACCCCACATGTCCTCTCTACTGAGAGGGAACCTTTAATTAAATGTGTGGTTTTAGTGTGCTGACTTGAAAATACTTAATTTTACCTCTCTACTTCTTATTGAAGAATTCTTAATGAAAATCTTTATTTATTATGAAAAAGGGGGAAAAAAGGGTTTTTAGAAAAAAACGCTTGACGGGACAAGGCCCGCTCCTACGTATCTCCCGGTGCGATGGAGAACTCAAAGCTACGTAGTTCTTCTTTGTCCTGAAAAAGGTTTTTGTCTTTTATCTTTTTAGTGAGTTTTCGAAATAGGACGAGCATTTAGTGAATGATTAAACTAACCAAGGTTATGGGTAATCACCGCTAAGTACTCTTGAAAATGAGAGTCACTACCGCCAGTCAGACGAACAAAGGTTCTGATTGACTATTAGTACCGACTCGTTTTTATTTGTTCTTTTGAAAGGGGTTTTCGAAAGAGATTGATTGGCACGAATGATCAAACTAACACAGGTTATGAGTGATCATCGCTTGTTGTTCTTTTGGGAAAAAGACATCGCCACCAATGGCTAGACGAACAAAGGTTCTGATTAGCCACTAGCGACGATGGGTTGAAAATGTTTTTAGAAAGGAAAAGGTCTTCGTTCTGAAAATGATCTTGGTTTGCAAAAATGATTCTTTTTTGTTATGAAAATAACTCTTTTCTTTTTGTTATGCAAATGCTAAACTTTTTATGATTGCGCTTGACGAGAATGTGACTCGCTTCTACGTATCCCAAATGGGAATCAAAGCGACGTAGTTCTAACGAGCTTTGAAAAATCTTTTTGAAACGTCTTCTGAAAATGAAAGCTTTCATGATGATCAAACTAACAAAGATTATGATGGATCACCGCTAATAACTTGTTTTTGATTCTTTGATACTTAGAAAAATGCTTTTTGAAATTGGACGCGTTCATGATAATGAAACCAACAAAGGTTGTGATGGATTATCACTAATAGCTTGCTTTATGCTTACGAAAATTCTTTTGAAATTGAGGCTTTCATGACAATCAAACCAACAAAGGTTGTGATGGATTGCCACTAGTAACCATTTTTATGCCCGGTCGTTTAGAAATGAAAACAATGAGTGCAATAAAGAATTAGTGAATTCAAGCATAACACGATCATTGGAATCAAATCATTAAGCAACAACATTTGAATTCGCAAACAAAGATCAAGCCTAAACTGTACATATTAGATCACAACACAAAGGTAAGCAAGGAAGGAACTTGAATTGGGCATTTAAGCGAGAATACAAGAGTAGGCAAGATTGAACCTAAATGCACATCTAATGGAAGATGCTAGGTGAGAACCATACTCAAATATTTCTACAAGACGCAAGGGAATCTAAATGCGCATCTATTGGAAGATGCAATGTATGGAATTGACCTATCTAAGTGTTGATGATATTCTTATATGAGAGTGGACAATGAAATTGTTAGCTTAAGGAAAAGAGTTGCCTCAATCATGATCATAGGCAAGCATAAGCAAGCAAATTATTTAGCAACCAAAGCATCAAAGAATGTTGAATCACTTTGGTCAATCCTCACACTTAAGATTAAGTGCACAAGTGCACAAGTGTGAATCACCTTGCCAATCATCAACAAAAACAAGTTTATTAAAGCAAACCCAAACCCTAATTTTTTATGTTAAAACCTAGGAGCATACATACCCTAAATCAACTATTATTCATCCCCAAATCATGAAATAAACAAAAACATTCAAGAACCCTAAACCTAGGCCCATGGCCGAATGTTATCATGCTTGAAATGGGCTTCTTATTTTGTGAAAGTTATGCAAACATGGGTGAATATGCAAGGAAATGTGAGAAAACACAACAACAACTAGCAAATCACATTTTTATGAGAGTATGCGAAATACAACATGCTATAAAACAACATTTTATTTCATGAAAGGCAAGGATTAAGATCCAAATCAACACAAATCAACATTTATTAAAGGGTGAGAAGCACCATAAGCACCCAAGCCTCTCTAAGTGCTTGTCAAAGTGCTTATGACACCTCTCACCAACAACAATCAACAATATGAGAATATGAAGATGATAGGATGAATGCTTTTTATATTTTTGAGGAAATACTCAAAGATGATGTAAGGTTTTAAGGATTACCTTAGCTCTAAGCTAGAAAGTGAGATGAGAAGATGAAGCTAGACACAAATAAACAAAACTCCAATATTCTTCAAAGAAGTACCCACTTGATGATGATGCTTGAACTTTGAATGAGAAATGGAGGGAGTATGTGAAAGAGGGATGCAAATGAGGTGAGTTGTTTGTTAGGGTTTTTTGGTGTAGGAGAAAAATGGGAAGGTTCCTTTGAGATGAAAGAAAAACAAGAGGAAGTGAGGGAGAGGAGAGGCTACGGTTTTCTTGGTCCTTTTGGAGGAGAGGAGTGAGTTGTTCTTATTGAATTTTCTTGGGAGGCCAAAGATCTAATGGGTTTAAAGTTGTGATAGGGAAGTAAAGAAATTAGTGTGTATTTAGTGGTGTAGAGAGAAGGAAGGTAAAAAATATGTTGTGTATTGAATGTTATTGGACTCAAAGGTGTGCTTGTCAAAGAAATGATGAAATGCTTTTGTGATGTGCACTTGATGTGGGCTGAAGTGAGGGGTGGCGTGGAGCATGAGGATGGAGTGAGGGAGGTTGTTTGCTTGTAAAATTAGTGCTTACTTTAGCCAAAAATGGATAAAAGCAAAAAGCACCTAAAAAGGAATTAGCCCTAATACTAAAAATACAATAAGCATCCAATTGTTATTCATTTTTTTTATTTTGATTTCAGATTTCTATTTTTAATTATACATATTTTTGAGCCTTTTTGAAAGCGAGAAAAAAAAACCGTTATAATTGACCAAAATACCCTTTTTGACTCTAAAACCCTAATTTACCCGAAAAATGCGTTCCAATCCTAAAAATGATTTCAAGAACCTTGGAATGCCTTCTAGGATCCGAAATGCAGTGCATAAGGCTCTTCGCTCTTCAATTTATTTATTTTTTGTGGAAAATTAGGGTTTTGACCTAAGCCGGACAAAATTGGGGTATGACAGCTGCCCCTCTTTATTTGGATTTTGACAAGGAATATGAATTGGCCGAAACATATTCCGAGGCAAAATAGAAATAAAGAACTCAAAAACTATACCAATTTTGTCCACTTGGGGAAATCCGAATTTTCTTTTTCCTTTTTTCTCTATTTTGCTTATCTTTGTTATTTTATTTTTTCAGAAAGATAGACACTTTTGTGTCGATGCAAAAAATAGTAAATGAACACTGACGTGCAGACAGAAAAGGTAAAATGGACACTTACGTGCAGACAGAAAAAGTAAAATGGGCACTTGCGTGCAGAAAGCAGTAAAATTGCCCAGGCTGCCTAAAACCTGTAATCCTTAAACGAACTCTTGATGAATCCGAGTTTGCGCGTGGCTTTGAGGAGCACGCTCTTCCTGCTAGCCTTTTCGAGCGATCCGGGGGATCGTTATCAGCTCCGGAACTGATATACAGATCAATGCATGGCGTCCATTGTATCTTAGGCTGATACAACTATTCCGTTGAACCTCACATGGGGCTGCGGTCCATCGCGTTTCTCGTACACGATGTGAGACCTGGGCAGAAGGGAGCAATGATCTCTCTGGGATCCAATCCGCAATGCACGCCTGAGCGCTCTCTTTCCTTTTCTTTCTTTCTTTTCTTTTCTGTTTCTTTTTTCTTCTGAACTCTCCCAACTTGGGGGAGCATTTTCTGGAATATGGAGGCGAGGGCTAACACCGAAGTGCTCATCCTCTCTTTGTACCTGCAGCTGAAAATGAACAAATGCATGCAATGCAAATGCCATGATTGCTGTTTTCCTTTTTTTTTTTACGATGAATGTAATGCAAATGTCTGAATTTCTCTTTTCTTTACTTTATTATTATTATTTTCTATGCGTGATGAGTGCATGATTTTATGCTTGGTGAATGTAATGCATGACTTTATTTGTTTATTGCTCTTTTTCTTTTTCAACCTTTTCTTTTCTCTCTTTTGGCTTCTCTTTTTTTTGCTCTTTTAAGAATCATGGGTATGCGAATGCAAAGTTTTGGTGTTTGATGATATGTAATGCTCTTGTGTTTTGATGAAATGGCAGATGACATGCAATGGAAAACTTTTTCTTCTTTGCCTTTTTCCTATGAAATGTGAATATTGAATAACATGAAATGATGAATGACATGGGATGCTTTAGCTTTCTTTTCTTCTATGAGATGCAAGTATTGATGTGATGCAACTGTATTGCTTTGATGTTTGATGGGATGATGAATCTTTGGTTCTTTTTTGTTTTATTGAAAGCGATTTCGTGCTTTTAATGAACCACTTGGGACCCGAGGGAATTTGAACTCCGCACTGAAGGAGCGGCTGAACTCTAAACTGAAAGAGCATTTGAACTCCGAACTGAAGGAGCGACTGGGAATGAGATTTTGAGACTGACAAGTCCAGGATGACTGTCTTGAGAATTAGATTGAAGACTGACACCTGAAGTGCTGATTCTTGGAACTAGGCATGAGGATTAACATCTTGTGTTCATCCGCATTTTGCTTAGCAATGCAATGAATGACACATGTAATGCAGACGTATGCCATGATTGATGTCTTGAATATTATGGAATGCTTTTGTTCTTTTGTATCTGCTTCTTCTTTGTAGTTTATGAAATGCAAATATCAACATAATGCTTTGATGTTTGAATGCAAGTGTATGCGGTGATTGATGCTTTGATGAATGGAACGCTCCTGTTCTAACTTCTGTTTGTTTCTTTTTGCTTCTTCTATGCAATGCTCTGATGTTTAATGCAATGATTTTTGTTCTTTTTCTTTTATGGAAATGCTAACGTTAATATGATGCAAATGCACCGCTTTAATGTTTGATGATTGAATGACAAAGGAATGCTTGTGAAATGATGAATGATATGGAATTCTGGATGACAAGGAATGTTTCTGTTCTTTTTGTTGTTTGTTTGGGGTTTGCAAGTGAGAGTCAACACTGGATGTGTTAATGAAAAAGCAATGAATGAGAAAACATGAAATGAGGATCGCTTGGGATCAAGGGAGTAGCTTTGAATTATGGACGCAAAGGTCTGGTTTATGGGTCAACATATGTTTGTATTGACCTAATGGTCTGAAGAATTTTGATGATGCAATGGTGCATGCCATGATTAATATCTTGTGGAGTGGTGAATGACATGTAATGATTTTGTTCTTTTCCTTTTTATGAAGTGCGAACATTAATATCATGCCAATGCAATGAAAATATTTCTGCTTTTTCTTCTTTACTATTTTCCTCTATGAAATGCAAGTATTAATATGGTGCAACTGACGTGGAACGTTTTTCTTTTTGCTATGTGATGAATGCACAAAATGTGAAGATGCAAATGTAATGCTTTGATGCATATGCTATAATGAACAGATTGAAATGCCTAGGTGCAAGAGATAAACATTTTGTGATGATGAGATGCGAGACTTTGAATGCAAGGAATTGAGATGACTATTGCCCATTCTGTTGAAAAATTGAATTTAATTCAAACTCCGGTGTTCTCAAGGTTTTTATTTACAAATAACCTCACTTGTTTTCTCTTTCTTTCCATGATGACTGAATTTTAGATATCACGTAAACAACTTGTGTTCTCTCTTTTTGAAGCATTGTCTAGTACGCATGCATAGGAGTGCAAATGTGAATGAATGAGTTGGTTAACTTGGAATTGGTTTGGGGCATGGACATCTATGGCAAGTGAAGGAATGACAGACATGGTTATTGCCGAAGCTCATGAGGGATCAAGAGATACAAGATTGCCCCAATTCAGGTCTTTGATGAGTGAATAACTTGCCCCTGTCTAGTGGTGACAACAACTAGGGGTGTAGAAGATGATGAATTGGGAATGCTTCGGTTTTTGAAATGAAAGGTGGAGCAAAAGGGATTTTGTCTCAACCCATAAAGTTTGATGTTGCCCCAGTCATAACAAGGACAAAGCTGCCCCAATTAGAATGGCAAGGCCTTGTTTAGGATAGTGAGTTGAGAGATTGTCCCGATGAGGTTTTATAGGAATGAATGAGATGAAGGAATGGGAACGCACTTGCCCCCCTTTCGAATGACATTTCAAATGGTTTCTTTGAGTGAAGTTGTGAAAGGCGATAGAGTTATGGTGATAGTTATGAACTGAGGGTGATATATGAATGAGGTGGGCCATGAACAAACCTCCCCAAAGTTGAGAGGTGAAGGGAATGCCCCTAGTACACACTTTTGGTTCTCTTTAAGAACAACTCAAATGCAATGAAAGTTTCGACTTTTTAGTACGAGGAGAGGCTCCACCTGGTGACCACTAGACCTTATTTTAATGCAACACGAATGCATCTTGGAGTGCAAGTCCTTCTCCTTTTTTACCAATTTTCTTTTTTTGATTGTTTGTTTTTTTTCTTTTTGAGTAACTTTCTTTTTTCTGTTTGTTTGCTTTTTTTTCTTTTTGAGCAAACACGTCGCAAATAGATAAACTTATTTGTCCTAGAATTAAAACTTGAGAAAACGAAGGCAATTAGTCATTGATCGGAATGGACTTTTTAGGGTTGTGATGTGGAGAAGGGGATGATTGAGCTTAATGAAATGTTTGGGGTTGATGGGGAGGATGGGTCTTATTCGGTGTTGGCCGATGGTCAATGATTTGTGAAGGAAATGGTTATTAAGTTTGATGAGGTGTTTGGGAGTGGTCGTACCCAATGAGGTGTTTGAAGGTTTTATGAAAGAAGAGATGGCTAAACCCAATGAATTGAGGGCTTTTTGAAAGGAGAAGTGATTGAACCCATTGAATCTGAGGGCCTTTTTGAAGGGGAGCTCTTATGCTTCATGACAAAATGTATTGACTCTTAATTTATACTCCCTTTGTCTTCCTTTCTTTGTTTTGGGATTCTCCTTTTTGAAACTTTGTTATTCCCCTCCTTTTGTGGATTTCCTTTCCTTTTGACTTGGGTGAGAATGATATACCATCTTTGATGTGGAATTAACCCTCGTCCAGAGTGATGGGGATATCTTGGGGTTTTCTTGGCTTAATATGGGTAACAAAGGGTATTTTTGTGACTTTGAATCCTTGGCTGAAGAGGGGTAGGAAATGGACTTTCTGGGATTTTAGGTTCTGGAGGGTATGGAGAGATGGCCAAATTTCAAATCCTGATTGCTTATTTCTGTAAGACTTAACTTTAGGACAATAGTTTATTTATCTTCATGTGTTTGCTCTTTTGCCCTAATTTTTACCTGGACCACTCTTTGAGAGTTTTCAATCCACCGGGCGCTCTTTTTTGCCCAGGCTGCCCTTTGCGGGTTTTCAACCTAGCGAGCTTATTTTATCTTTTTATTTATTATATATTTTTTTAGAAAGATTTTCACTAAAGGAATATGATACCGACAAAGAAAATTAGTGATCACAGAATTGCCCCAGCATGGAGGACTTAAAGTGTTAGTGAGAATGAACCAAAAAGTCAAGTATGCACTGATAGGAGAGAATATGCGCTTTATGGGTGGACGGGGTGGGGTTAGACTTGGATGGGGAATGATGATAAATGAAGGAAATTGACTTACTCAAACAAGAGAAACTGCACGTGGCATGCATGCTTACTAGAAGAACGCTTCACAGAGAGTTAATATTGGTTAAAACATGATATGAAAACTTTTTTTGATGAACTGTTTCAGTCTTTTATCATGGAATGGATGAGATGTAATGTCTTTTTTTGAAGGAAATACAAATGAGCTATTGATGTGAAAAACTGAGTGCCTTGGAACACCTTGAGTTTGCAAATGAGCGAGGGTAAACTTTTCCAAAAAGGAAAGATTACTTTGCAAGAACATCTCGTCTCTCATCACAACATTTTTGTTGTACGCAATGCATGGATGAAAACATTATGATGTATACATGATGAAAATGAAATGCATGAAAGCATATTCACTTGAAAAGTGTGATTATTCGAAAAGTTTTTTCTTTTTGATGCAAGACGAAATATGAAATGCCAATGCATCTTTGGATGATGAATGATGCAAGAGGCAAGACAAGATATGAAATGCCGATGCCCCCTTTTTCTTTCGAATGATGAAGGATGCAGGAATGATGCTTTTTTCTAAATGATGATTTTTTTTTAGAGGCAAGGCGAAGTATGAAATGCCAATGCCCCTTCCTTTTTTGAAAGATGCATGTATGGAGGAATGGTGTACTTGAACCAAAGTGATGAGGTTAATGAAATGGTGCATGAATGTTGCATTTTGAATAAATTTGATGATGATTTTTATTCATGATTATGAATGAGATGCTTTCTTGTGTTTCATTTTTTTGTGCAATGAAATGCATGATATACTCACAAAAAAAATGCGTGGGAAGACATGGTTTTTATGGAAATGCATGCAAAATGAGAGGTTAATGTATTATTTTTCATGATGTGTGAAAAAGGACAACAATAATGCATGAGACGCGCTCTTAATAAGACACGATTTTTTTGATCTTTCGAGAAAATTAGGGGAAAAAGCCTTAGTGAATGGAAACGCACATGTGCGGAGAATGCACTCTTGACAAACCTAAATGAGACTGAGAAAAAAGCATGTATGAATTTTATCGAGTTTTTGTTTTATGCCATGCAAATGATGTCTTTATATGAAAATGACGGCGATAATGCGACTTGACATGCATATGAAAAATAAGATGAAAACATTTTTCGAGTTTGGTGACTGAAATTTTGGGAACATCACCTCATGTAGCCCGGTAAAAGAAAAGACTATGATGATTTTTTTGAAAGTTTTGCTTTTTGCCCTTTTTTTTTGAAAAATTTGTTTTATGTAATGCAAGGATGTATGCAAATGATGATGTGAGGCAACCAATTGTCGTTACTCTGAGTAACTTGCATGAAACATTGAGTGGATCCTGACTCAATACTTCACGCAATATACTGAAATGCTTCGACATTTGGTTAACTCAAACTTATTCTCTTATTTGAAAACAAACCCCACTCGATAGGGTCAAAGGGCCCCGATATCGTAGATAACATCTCAAATTTGTAGTGCACAAACAAATTTGAGATATTACCCTTCGTCATTCGAAGGTGCACTTTTACTCATTGAGCTTTTACATGAAGAGCTTTTCTATTTTTTCTTTGTTTAGAGGAGATGCATGCATCGGAAACTTTTGATTTTTAGTTTTGGAACATGATTTTGAAAATTATTTGGAGATGCAAATGATTTATTGGAAAAAAAAAGTTTTAGAAAAATGTGCTTGACGGGATATGACCCGCTCCTACGTATCCCCATTGTAATGAGGAATCAAAGCTTACGTAGTTCTACTGTGTCTTTTTTCTCCTTTTTTTTTTGAAATAATGCTTATGCATGAATGCCATGTTTTGGATGAACTTGGCGAGGAGCTTTTTCCTCTTTTGCAATGAAATGCAAGATGAATACTTTTTTTTCAAAATTGGAACTTTATTTAATGCAAATGACGCAATGATGTAATGATGCAATGATGCAATGATGCAGGATGCAAGATACTTCTTTTTTGGTTTCTGCATAAGGAGGGTATTCACAGGCGGAATTTAGAAAACTTTCACACTATATGCCACCTCATATAGGTGTTTAAGGGAAAATCATATCTTTTTTTTTATTATTTTTGAAAATCTTTGAGGGAAAGATTAACTGGACAAAATGCAACAATGCATCACACAAGTTGGGAAGCCCTTGTGACCTAAAAGGGGGTAGAACCTATGATCTAAGGCACTTTAGGGATAATCTTCTCATGTAGCTCTATTCACACCCTCACAAAGGCCATCAGAGCCACAGTCCCTCTCATGAAAATCCCCGTAAATGCAGCAAACTGCTAGATACGAAGCATCATAAAAGAGCACAACTCTGATTGAAACTTTCGCGAGTAGCCAAACGGACAAAGGTCCTGATGGGCTCCCACTACTCGAATCCACTCATTCTATGGTATCCTAATAGACCTGGGTTATGGTCTCTTTCTCCAATCATATAGCCTCAAGGTACAAGTGTGTGTGTGCGAAGGGCATTTCCTTAAAAAACTACCCCACTTGCAAATGAAAATCCAGAACAGTCCAGACAATAGAAAGCAATAACATGTCGTCTACCCTAAGGTTCAATACCAATCAAATACAACTAACCTAGGGTGCCGACACTAATGCACTACTTACCTCAAGAAAGCGAGCAAAGAAGAAGGGGACATGACAAGAGAGGGGAAATATGCATGAGGGAACTAAGCATTTAAGCAAAGAAGTAACTATCTATTATTTTAAACAAAAGCAAACATAGAAGGAGAATGCATATGGATGCAACATGCTTATGAAAAAGAAGAAGAATAGAGGCAAAGCAAGATGTTCAAATCAATCCCACAAACCAACACACTTAATTAATTAGGCTTGACCCACTTTTGAAAAAATGTCTTTTAGTCCCCAGTGAAGTCGCCAGCTGTTGCGCCCGAAAAAGTCCCCGAGGGAGAACCTTCCTCGTTTACAACTTTTCTAAAATCGATGAAGCCGCCACCAATATTTATTAAGAAAAATATTAGGAAAACCTTTTTTGGAAAGCGATTGGTCTTGCGAAACTAGAGGATAGGGTTCGGGGGTCGGTTACGCGCGGGGAAGGTATTAGCACCCCACACGTCCTCTCTACTGAGAGGGAACCTTTAATTAAATGTGTGGTTTTAGTGTGCTGACTTGAAAATACTTAATTTTACCTCTCTACTTCTTATTGAAGAATTCTTAATGAAAATCTTTATTTATTATGAAAAAGGGGGAAAAAAGGGTTTTTAGAAAAAAACGCTTGACGGGACAAGGCCCGCTCCTACGTATCTCCCGGTGCGATGGAGAACTCAAAGCTACGTAGTTCTTCTTTGTCCTGAAAAAGGTTTTTGTCTTTTATCTTTTTAGTGAGTTTTCGAAATAGGACGAGCATTTAGTGAATGATTAAACTAACCAAGGTTATGGGTAATCACCGCTAAGTACTCTTGAAAATGAGAGTCACTACCGCCAGTCAGACGAACAAAGGTTCTGATTGACTATTAGTACCGACTCGTTTTTATTTGTTCTTTTGAAAGGGGTTTTCGAAAGAGATTGATTGGCACGAATGATCAAACTAACACAGGTTATGAGTGATCATCGCTTGTTGTTCTTTTGGGAAAAAGACATCGCCACCAATGGCTAGACGAACAAAGGTTCTGATTAGCCACTAGCGACGATGGGTTGAAAATGTTTTTAGAAAGGAAAAGGTCTTCGTTCTGAAAATGATCTTGGTTTGCAAAAGTGATTCTTTTTTGTTATGAAAATAACTCTTTTCTTTTTGTTATGCAAATGCTAAACTTTTTATGATTGCGCTTGACGAGAATGTGACTCGCTCCTACGTATCCCAAATGGGAATCAAAGCGACGTAGTTCTAACGAGCTTTGAAAAATCTTTTTGAAACGTCTTCTGAAAATGAAAGCTTTCATGATGATCAAACTAACAAAGATTATGATGGATCACCGCTAATAACTTGTTTTTGATTCTTTGATACTTAGAAAAATGCTTTTTGAAATTGGACGCGTTCATGATAATGAAACCAACAAAGGTTGTGATGGATTATCACTAATAGCTTGCTTTATGCTTACGAAAATTCTTTTGAAATTGAGGCTTTCATGACAATCAAACCAACAAAGGTTGTGATGGATTGCCACTAGTAACCATTTTTATGCCCGGTCGTTTAAAAATGAAAACAATGAGTGCAAGAAAGAATTAGTGAATTCAAGCATAACACGATCATTGGAATCAAATCATTAAGCAACAACATTTGAATTCGCAAACAAAGATCAAGCCTAAACTGTACATATTAGATCACAACACAAAGGTAAGCAAGGAAGGAACTTGAATTGGGCATTTAAGCGAGAATACAAGAGTAGGCAAGATTGAACCTAAATGCACATCTAATGGAAGATGCTAGGTGAGAACCATACTCAAATATTTCTACAAGACGCAAGGGAATCTAAATGCGCATCTATTGGAAGATGCAATGTATGGAATTGACCTATCTAAGTGTTGATGATATTCTTATATGAGAGTGGACAATGAAATTGTTAGCTTAAGGAAAAGAGTTGCCTCAATCATGATCATAGGCAAGCATAAGCAAGCAAATTATTTAGCAACCAAAGCATCAAAGAATGTTGAATCACTTTGGTCAATCCTCACACTTAAGATTAAGTGCACAAGTGCACAAGTGTGAATCACCTTGCCAATTATCAACAAAAACAAGTTTATTAAAGCAAACCCAAACCCTAATTTTTTATGTTAAAACCTAGGAGCATACATACCCTAAATCAACTATTATTCATCCCCAAATCATGAAATAAACAAAAACATTCAAGAACCCTAAACCTAGGCCCATGGCCGAATGTTATCATGCTTGAAATGGGCTTCTTATTTTGTGAAAGTTATGCAAACATGGGTGAATATGCAAGGAAATGTGAGAAAACACAACAACAACTAGCAAATCACATTTTTATGAGAGTATGCGAAATACAACATGCCATAAAACAACATTTTATTTCATGAAAGGCAAGGATTTGTTACCAAGTGGCTTCAGTCTCAAGAGGGGGGGTGAATTGAGATTTAAAAACTTTTCAGATCTTTTGAAAATGTTTTTCCCTTTTTCAATGACTTAGATCAATTTTCGCGCAGGTTAAGTGGAAGCGAAGGAATTAGAGTATAAAGCAGTAAAGCGGTAAAACAGTAAAGCAGTAAAGCACGCAGAGATTTATCCTGGTTCGGTCACCTCCTAGTGACCTACGTCCAGTCCTCACACCCTTGTGAGATTTTCCACTAAAACAACAACAAGGCTTACAGGTGCCTTGGAAAACCTTTACAGACTTAGGCACTCTCCTCCTAGGATACCCCACCTATAGAGAGCCCTCAGATCTATTATAACAATAACAAGAGATACCCCACCCCTGTTACAATCAACTGCCCTAGAAAGATACCCCACTTCCTAGTACATGCAGCTACCCTAGAGAGATACCCCACTCCCTAGAACAAAACACAATAATTAAACAATAAACAATTGTAAATGCAGAAATACCTCTAGTGTAGGCAGATATTACAACTTGAAGAATACAACCCCAACTAACTCTTAGCAACAGATCAGCTCAGACAGACCAACGGTACGTGACGAGCAAAAGTATAAGCGTGAAGAGTTTTCTCAAAAAGATTTTTCTGATTCGTACAAATGGGTTGATGTGTGTTGTGTGTAAAATGAATCGTGAAGCACTGCCTATTTATAGGCTATGAGAAATTCATTTTTACGTTGAAAATAATGAAGGAATCGATTCTTTGTTAAAATGTATTTGATCTAGGAATCGATTTATTTAGGTAAGAAATCGATTTTATCTTTGTTTGTAAAATATGGGAAATCGATTCTTGAGTGCCATGGAAGGCTAGGAATCGATTCTATACTTAGTGAAAATATGTAGGAATCGATTTTCAGCTTGCCTGAGACAAGTGGGAATCGATTCTCAGTTATGTGCAAAAGGTTGGGAATCGATTCTTCCCTTAAAAAATATTTGGCTCAGAAATCGATTTGTGTATTATAAGACATGGCCTGACAATCGATTTCTATCTTTTCTAGTTTGCCTGAAAATCGATTTTGCTATTTAAAAAGGTGATAAGAATGTTTACGTGAATATGCATGCACCTTAAAAAACTTTGTGAGTGTGTGAGACTTTGAGATACGAGCTGACCTTTTGAAAGAGCTTACACTTTTTCCTAAGACACCCCCAAACCCTAAGGACTACCCTTATATTTAAGGACTACCCTTAAACTTGAATCTTCAGTTCTTGGCTTGCTTGTCTTGGATTGTGACTTTGACGTTTAGTCACTTTTATTGACTTTGACCGTCAATCTTACCTTTATCTTTTTCATCATCAAAACACATCCTGCAATATCAGGTTACCTGCAACACAAGGTATCCACATTCTCCCCCTTTTTGATGATGACAAAACATTAACTCATCTCAAGGTGGGAGGTTAGTTCAAACAGATAATGTATATGATACTCCCCCTATCATGATGCTCCCCCTGTTTTATTGACTGTATGCAAGTAAATGCAAATGCATGCTGAATATCAAAACCTTATTCTAAATATAAAAAGGACTCATATTAAGAACTCTATTCTTCTCCCCCTTTTTGTCATGATCAAAGAGGGCAACATGTAATAAAAATGCGAATCTAACAGCATGAAGAGGAATCAATGATTCCAAGTTCTCTTCGTATGAAGAAAAAGTTTTCTTTTTGTAAAGGTTTTGTAAAAATATCAGCTAGCTGTTTTGCCGATTCCACAAATTCGATTACACAATCCCCTTTTTGGACATGATCTCTAATAAAATGATGTCTTATCTCTATATGCTTGGTCCTAGAGTGTTGGACGGGGTTCTTTGTAAGGTTGATAGCGCTGGTATTGTCGCATTTTATAGGAATATGATCTAGATCTATACCATAGTCAAGAAGTTGTTGCTTCATCCAGAGGATTTGTGCACAACAGCTCCCTGCTGCAACATATTCTGCTTCAGCAGTTGACAGTGCGACACTGACTTGTTTCTTACTGTGCCATGAGACTAATGCACTACCTAGTATGTGACATGTTCCACTAGTGCTTTTTCTATCCAACTTACATCCTGCAAAGTCAGAATCTGAATAACCAATAAGACTACATGTGGCACCTTTTGGGTACCATAAACCAACATTTTGAGTGCCTACCAGATATCTCATTATTCTTTTGACAGCTACTAAATGTGATTCTTTTGGATTTGCTTGATACCTAGCACACATGCAGACACTAAACATGATGTCCGGTCTACTAGCAGTTAAGTAGAGAAGAGAGCCAATCATACCTCGGTATTTGCTTAGTTCTACCGGTTTACCTTCTTCATCTTTGTCTAAGTAGCATGAGGTGCTCATTGGTGTGGACATTTCTTTTGCTTTGTCCATTTCGAACCTTTTGAGTAGTTCTTTGCAGTACTTTGATTGAGATATGAAAATGCCGTTGTTTGTTTGTTTTATTTGAAGCCCAAGGAAGAAGTTGAGTTCTCCCATCATTGACATTTCAAATTCATTCTGCATAATACTTGAAAATTCTTTGCAAAGCAATTCATTAGTAGCACCGAAAATAATATCATCCACATAGATTTGCACGAGTAAGATGTCATCTTTTGACCTTTTTATAAAAAGTGTAGTGTCAACTTTTCCTCTTTGAAAATCATGATTGAGTAAAAATTTGCTCAATCTTTCGTACCAAGCTCTGGGAGCTTGCTTCAGACCATATAGAGCTTTTTTGAGTTTAAAAACATGGTCTGGTTTTTCGAAATTTTCAAAACCAGGAGGTTGTTCAACATATACTTCTTCTTGGATAAAACCATTTAAGAAAGCGCTCTTAACATCCATTTGATACAATTTAAAATCCATGATTGATGCAAAAGCAAGTAACATGCGAATAGCTTCTAATCTAGCTACAGGAGCATACGTTTCATCATAGTCTATTCCTTCTTCTTGATTATAACCTTTAGCAACTAGTCTAGCTTTGTTCCTAATTATTATACCTGATTCGTCTAGCTTGTTTTTAAACACCCATTTTGTGCCTATTATCTGGTGTTTATCAGGTCTAGGAACTAGATCCCACACTTCGTTTCTTTCAAACTGATTTAACTCTTCTTGCATAGCAATAGTCCAATGTTCATCAACTACGGCTTCATCTATATTTCTAGGTTCAATTTGAGATACGAAAGCCATATGATTACATGCATTTCGAAGAGAGTTACGAGTAGTTACCCCTTTTGTTACATCACCTATGATATTTTCAAGCGAGTGATCCCTTGGGATTCTCCATTCCTTGGGAAGTTCACTGCTTGATCCTTCTTCTGACTTCTCTTGAGAGGTGGTTTTTGTTTCTTCTTCTTTCTTCTTCTCACCTATCTCTAACTCTTCAGGTTCATCTGCAATATCAATAACCTTTCCCAGCCTTTTGGGGTTAGTTTCATCAAATGTAACATGTACAGATTCCTCAATTACCTTATTTCTTTTATTAAAAATTCTAAAGGCCTTGCTAGATAAAGAGTAACCAAGAAAAATTCCTTCATCAGCTTTAGCATCGAATTTACCTAGGTTGTCTTTTCCATTATTCAATACAAAACATTTGCAACCAAAGGTGTGAAGGTGTGAAATATTTGGTTTTCTCCCCTTGTAAAGTTCATAGGGGGTTTTCTTTAAAATAGGCCTAATTAGAACTCTATTCATAACATAACAAGCAGTACTTACAGCATCCGCCCAAAAATATTTTGGGATGTCATGATCATTTAACATTGTTCTGGCAAGTTCCTCCAATGATCGATTTTTCCTTTCAACAACTCCATTTTGTTGAGGAGTTCTAGGTGCTGAGAAGTTGTGATTTATACCAAGTTCTTCACATAGGATTTCGAATTTTTCATTTTCAAATTCTCCACCGTGATCAGATCGAATTGAGACAATCTTCAATTCTTTCTCATTTTGAATGCTGCGAGCAAGCTTTTTGAATGCTCCAAAAGCTTCGCTCTTATTTGCCAGAAAGAGAGTCCAGGTATATCTTGAATAATCATCTACTATAACTAGAGCATAGTAATTTCCACCATAACTTTTTGTCCTTGAGGGACCAAATAGATCCATGTGTAACAGCTGCAAAGGTTTGTTAGTAGACACAATATTCTTTGATTTAAATGACACTTTTACCTGTTTACCCTTTTGGCATGCATCACACAATTTATCTTTTTCAAACTTGATATTAGGCAGACCACTAACTAGATCTTTAGACACAAGCTTGTTAAGATGATCCATATGAATATGAGCTGTCCTACGGTGCCATAACCAAGAGTTTTCTTCCTTACTAATGAGGCAACATGCATTATGTGATGAAACACTATCTAAACTCATCATGTATATGTTTTCTACTCTATTTCCTATCATTCTAACTTGTTTACTTTGTTTATCCTCAATGATGCATGAACCTGAGTCAAATATTACTCTATTTCCTTTATCACAAAGTTGGCTAATGCTTAAAAGATTATGTTTAAGACCTTCAACATAGAGCACATTATCAATAGCAGTAGATAAGTCTTTACCAACTTTACCTTCACCAAGGATTCTTCCTCTGTTATTGTCACCATAAGTCACATGACCGCTTGATCTAGGGGTAAGAGTTAGGAACTTTGTAATATCTCCAGTCATGTGCTTTGAGCATCCGCTGTCAAGGTACCAATCTGACCCCCGTACCTTGAAGCATACCTGCATTGGTTCAAAACAAGGTTTTAGGTACCCAAATCTCTTTGGGTCCTTGTGGGTTAGTGTTTGGTATGGTCCTTTTGGGAACCCATACCTTTTTCATAGTTTGCTTACCTCTTGCCCTGCAAACAGAAGCTGTATGTCCAGGTTTATCACAATAGTAACATCTAATATAAGGTTTAGTGGAAAACTTAGGTCTATGATGCATATTGCTTTTCACAAAATTATTTCTCTGAATCCTAAGATGCAATTTGGGCATTTTGTCTATTTTACATTCAAGCTCATTGATTTTCTTTTCATGTTCTGTACATTTATCACATGCATAATTAACATACACAAGTTTATCATTTTCTTTCCTAAGTTCTAGTTTTTCTTTAGTTAAAACATTAACTTCATCTTGAAGATTAGCAATGATTTTCTTTGATTTATCTAATGCCTTAGCTAATTTCATAGAATCATCATGCAACTCAGTGAAAGCTTCATATAAATCATCATATGCATTTTGTAAAGAGTCAGGGTTAGAAATTACCTCATTTTCATTCTCGCTTTCATGATCAGCCATTAATGCAACTTGAGCTTCTTCATCCTCTGATTCATTTGATGAATCCATGCAGTTGTCTTCCCATGCGATGTAGGCTTTTCTTCCTTTGTTATTTTTGAATGCCTTCTTTTCAGATTTGGAGTCCTTTTTCTGTAGATTAGGACATTCCATTTTCATGTGCCCGGGTTTCCCGCATTCATAACAAGTAGGAGGACCGGATGTACTTTCTTTGCTAGAGAACCTTTTTGATTTGAAGTTCTTCTTTGGATAGTTGTAGCCTTTCATGAACCTTTTGAACTTCCGAACCATAAGAGCCATATTCTCTTCATTTTCATCAATTTCATCATCTGAGTTGTCACTATCATCAAATTGACTAGAACAAGATGCTTTTAGAGCCAAGCTTTTCTTTTTCTTATCTGTATTTTCATACTCAGCTAGGCGAGTGAGTTCTAGTTCGTGCTCTTGAAGTTTACCGAACAGAGTAGCCAGAGTCATAGTAGCTAAATTTCTTGATTCAGCTATAGCAGTAACCTTGGGCTGCCATTCTCTATTCAGACATCTCAGAACTTTGTTGATTAGATCCTCTACAGGAAATGACTTACCCAACAAGCTTAACTGATTCACAATGTGAGTGAACCTTTTCTGCATTTCTGGTATTGTTTCACCTGTATTCATTCTAAATAATTCGTACTCTCTGATAAGAGTATTTGTTCTTGCCCTTTTCACTTCATTTGTACCCTCATGAGTAACTTGGAGATTATCCCACATTTCTTGGGCAGATTTACAGTTTGAAACTCGAAAAAATTCATCAGGACTTAAAGCAGAAGTAATAATATTTTTGGCACGTAAATTATGTTGCACTTTTCTTTTCTCATCATCAGACCATTCATTTCTACTCTTAATAGTAAGAATACCATCTACTAAGTGTGTGGGGACATAGGGTCCTTTTTCCACAGCATCCCAAACATCTAAGTCTACCCCTTCAATAAAGATTCTCATTCTTTCTTTCCAATATGCGTAATCTTTCCCGTTGAATCCCGGAGGACGGGTAAGAGAAGCACCCTCTTGCGTAGACCAACCTGAAGCCATTTCTCTTGAAGCTGCTAGGCCCTTTATACAAGAGTCTAGCTCTGATACCACTTGTTACCAAGTGGCTTCAGTCTCAAGAGGGGGGGTGAATTGAGATTTAAAAACTTTTCAGATCTTTTGAAAATGTTTTTCCCCTTTTCAATGACTTAGATCAATTTTCGCGCAGGTTAAGTGGAAGCGAAGGAATTAGAGTATAAAGCAGTAAAGCGGTAAAACAGTAAAGCAGTAAAGCACGCAGAGATTTATCCTGGTTCGGTCACCTCCTAGTGACCTACGTCCAGTCCTCACACCCTTGTGAGATTTTCCACTAAAACAACAACAAGGCTTACAGGTGCCTTGGAAAACCTTTACAGACTTAGGCACTCTCCTCCTAGGATACCCCACCTATAGAGAGCCCTCAGATCTATTATAACAATAACAAGAGATACCCCACCCCTGTTACAATCAACTGCCCTAGAAAGATACCCCACTTCCTAGTACATGCAGCTACCCTAGAGAGATACCCCACTCCCTAGAACAAAACACAACAATTAAACAATAAACAATTGTAAATGCAGAAATACCTCTAGTGTAGGCAGATATTACAACTTGAAGAATACAACCCCAACTAACTCTTAGCAACAGATCAGCTCAGACAGACCAACGGTACGTGACGAGCAAAAGTATAAGCGTGAAGAGTTTTCTCAAAAAGCTTTTTCTGATTCGTACAAATGGGTTGATGTGTGTTGTGTGTAAAATGAATCGTGAAGCACTGCCTATTTATAGGCTATGAGAAATTCATTTTTACGTTGAAAATAATGAAGGAATCGATTCTTTGTTAAAATGTATTTGATCTAGGAATCGATTTATTTAGGTAAGAAATCGATTTTATCTTTGTTTGTAAAATATGGGAAATCGATTCTTGAGTGCCATGGAAGGCTAGGAATCGATTCTATACTTAGTGAAAATATGTAGGAATCGATTTTCAGCTTGCCTGAGACAAGTGGGAATCGATTCTCAGTTATGTGCAAAAGGTTGGGAATCGATTCTTCCCTTAAAAAATATTTGGCTCAGAAATCGATTTGTGTATTATAAGACATGGCCTGACAATCGATTTCTATCTTTTCTAGTTTGCCTGAAAATCGATTTTGCTATTTAAAAAGGTGATAAGAATGTTTACGTGAATATGCATGCACCTTAAAAAACTTTGTGAGTGTGTGAGACTTTGAGATACGAGCTGACCTTTTGAAAGAGCTTACACTTTTTCCTAAGACACCCCCAAACCCTAAGGACTACCCTTATATTTAAGGACTACCCTTAAACTTGAATCTTCAGTTCTTGGCTTGCTTGTCTTGGATTGTGACTTTGACGTTTAGTCACTTTTATTGACTTTGACCGTCAATCTTACCTTTATCTTTTTCATCATCAAAACACATCCTGCAATATCAGGTTACCTGCAACACAAGGTATCCACAGGATTAAGATCCAAATCAACACAAATCAACATTTATTAAAGGGTGAGAAGCACCATAAGCACCCAAGCCTCTCTAAGTGCTTGTCAAAGTGCTTATGACACCTCTCACCAACAACAATCAACAATATGAGAATATGAAGATGATAGGATGAATGCTTTTTATATTTTTGAGGAAATACTCAAAGATGATGTAAGGTTTTAAGGATTACCTTAGCTCTAAGCTAGAAAGTGAGATGAGAAGATGAAGCTAGACACAAATAAACAAAACTCCAATATTCTTCAAAGAAGTACCCACTTGATGATGATGCTTGAACTTTGAATGAGAAATGGAGGGAGTATGTGAAAGAGGGATGCAAATGAGGTGAGTTGTTTGTTAGGGTTTTTTGGTGTAGGAGAAAAATGGGAAGGTTCCTTTGAGATGAAAGAAAAACAAGAGGAAGTGAGGGAGAGGAGAGGCTACGGTTTTCTTGGTCCTTTTGGAGGAGAGGAGTGAGTTGTTCTTATTGAATTTTCTTGGGAGGCCAAAGATCTAATGGGTTTAAAGTTGTGATAGGGAAGTAAAGAAATTAGTGTGTATTTAGTGGTGTAGAGAGAAGGAAGGTAAAAAATATGTTGTGTATTGAATGTTATTGGACTCAAAGGTGTGCTTGTCAAAGAAATGATGAAAGGCTTTTGTGATGTGCACTTGATGTGGGCTGAAGTGAGGGGTGGCGTGGAGCATGAGGATGGAGTGAGGGAGGTTGTTTGCTTGTAAAATTAGTGCTTACTTTAGCCAAAAATGGATAAAAGCAAAAAGCACCTAAAAATGAATTAGCCCTAATTCTAAATACAATAAGCATCCAATTGTTATTCATTTTTTTTTATTTTGATTTCAGATTTCTATTTTTAATTATACATATTTTTGAGCCTTTTTGAAAGCGAGAAAAAAAACCGTTATAATTGACCAAAATACCCTTTTTGACTCTAAAACCCTAATTTACCTGAAAAATGCGTTCCAATCCTAAAAATGATTTCAAGAACCTTGGAATGCCTTCTAGGATCCGAAATGCAGTGCATAAGGCTCTTCGCTCTTCAATTTATTTATTTTTTGTGGAAAATTAGGGTTTTGACCTAAGCCGGACAAAATTGGGGTATGACAACACACACAAAAAAAATGAGGGTCTAAACTGAAAAAAAAAAAGATAAAGGGCCAAAGTGACCACAACCCCAAAGATAAAGGGCCAAAACAATAGTTTAGCCATTTTAATTATCCCAAAAATCCCCCTTTGAGTTGTGTGCGGCTCCTGAATATATCCTTCACGCCTAGGTTCTCCTCCTTTTTTGATTGTTAATTCTCCAACAAGTTTAGGTGCCAGCTTCTAATTTCTTTGGGCTATTCAAATTGGTCGTGGCCCTTTTCCTCAATTCATGGGCTTTTAGCCCTTTTCTTTTAACAATTGTCATTCAATATATATATATATATATATATATATATATATATATATATATATATATATATATATATACTGACTTTTTTTTTGTATTTTCTATCTTTCTGCAAAATAAAGAGGAAACTAAGTCAATGATTTATATAATTAGTAATACTTGTTCTAAAAATGACTTAAAGTGTCTCTAAAAAATGCACTAAATTGGGGCTTATCATGGATCCCTCGCTCCGGGTCGTTGAACTAGAAGAGGAGCTTAGGCAAGCTCGCGAGAATATTCGAGACGCCGAGCTTGAGATGATCGAGGTGGCCGATCTTGCTGTTGAGGTGGCTGCGGAGAGCTTTGAAAAGGCGCTTGCCCAGGTCGCCGTGATTCATCCTTCTCTGACTCTAGACCAGGAGGTTCTGAGTGTGGATCACACTGTGGAAGGGGGAGGATTGTTAAGGTCAACTTCGGCTCTGAGGAGCGTGAAGTCATTTATCCGCGCCCATCCCCGGCCTGACCTATGAGCAGAAGTGATTCTCCTGGGTGGATTGTTAAGGTTGATTTTTGAGTTCCGGGCGGAACCGGTGGCGAGGGAAGTCCCGGGTTCCGATCGGAACCAGAGTTCTGTAGTATTTTGTAGCCTTTTTGAACTTGAGGGCCCGGCCGTATCCGGGGTGGCTTGTAATATTTGTTTAAGTATTCGGATTTCCGGTTTTCTCTACCTTGGTTGTGTTTTATTCTGCTGGTTAAATTTGTGCACTTGTGTTTTGATTCGCCCAAGTGGCAAGCGTCGCCTTCGGGGCAGTTTACCGGGACTCGGCTCAGATCGAACTCGCCCCTTAGGGTAGTGGAAACCTCGGCCAACTAGTACGTTCCTTTGAATGTTGGAACGTAACGTATGTCGCCTTCGGGGCAGTTTACCGGGACTCGGCCCAGATCGAACTCGCCCCTCAGGGTAGTGGCAACCTCGGCTAGCTAGTACGTTCGTTTTTATGTTGGAACCTAACGTATGTCGCCTTCGGGGCAGTTTACCGGATCTCGGCCCAGATCGAACTCGCCCCTTAGGGTAGCGGCAACCTCGGCCAGCCATAACGTCGGTGAAAACCGTCTTTTGTTGAAGCGTGGATTGATATTTTCGGTATACACCGTTTTTCATATAATGGAAATGGTAAAATCGGTATACACCGTTCTTCATATAAGGAGATGATATCTACTATAGATTTATACAAATTCTCCACATATGATTTTACCAATACCCTCATTCTATCTAAAAGACACCTCAAATTTTTGAGGGTAAAAAAGTCATTACACTCTATTTCTTCTTTTTTTTCTCTTTATTCTTACACTCTCTTTCTTACTTTTCACTTTTCTCTTACACTCTCTTTCTTCCTTTTTTCTCTTTCTTTTTACACTCTCTTTCCTCATTTTCACTTTTCTTTTACACTCTCTTTCTTCCTTTTTTTCTTTTTACTTTACTTTTCCCATAAATAATTACTCTTTTTCTCTTATCACTTCACTTTAATTCTTTTAACTAAATTTCTAAATTTATACAAACACTACTTTAATTAAAAATTTTGAAGACTACTACTATAAACCTACTATCTAAAAAACAAGAAGACTTAATGACTATTTAAATTAGTAATTAATATTTAAAACAAATATCTCTTATTGATAATCTAATATCTAACTTTTATTATCTACTATAATCTACTAATCAACTAAAATAATCAATTGAAACTACGAGATAACTGCACCGATATCTACTATAGATTTATACAAATTCACCACATATGATTTTACCAATACCCCGATTCTATCTAAAAGACACCTCAAATTTTTGATGGTAAAAATGTCATTACACTCTATTTCTTCTTTTTTTTCTCTTTATTCTTACACTCTCTTTGTTACTTTTCACTTTTCTGTTACACTCTCTTTCTTCCTTTTTTTCTCTTTCTTCTTACACTCTCTTTCCTCATTTTCACTTTTCTTTTACACTCTTCCTTTTTTTTCTTTTTACTTTACTTTTCCCATAAATAATTACTCTTTTTCTCTTATCACTTCACTCCAAGTCCTTGGGATCGTTTTCCCGACCAGTGTCTCCAACTCGTAAGCGCCGTTACCAGTCTTGGATATAACTTGGTATGGCCCTTCCCAATTTGGGGCGAGCTTGCCTTGAGCAGCATTTTTTAAACCGACATCGGCTCATCGGAAAACCAGATCACCGACTTCAAAATTCCCCGGGATAACTTTTGAGTTATATCGGGTTGCTACCCTTTGCTTGACTAGTGCCTCTTTAAGGGAGGCTTGGCCTCGAACTTCGTCGATGAGGTCGAGATTCTCTTTGAACGCTTGATTGTTGTCCCCTGGTGACTTTGGGTGGAGGGTTCTCCAACTTAACTCTCCGATCTCGACCGGGATTACAACCTCGCTCCTATATGAGAGCCGGAAAGGAGTTTCCCCCGTGGAACTTTGGGGGGTGGTGCGGTAAGCCCATAGCACATAAGGTAACTCCTCACACCATTTGCCTTTGGCTTCATCAAGTCACTTCCTTAGTCCATTGAGGAGTACTTTGTTTGCAGCCTCGGCCTGGCCATTAGTTTGAGGGTGCTCCACCGAGGTAAACCGGTGTTTGATTTGAAGGTCGGTCATGAGCTTTCTGAAATCCTTCTCGGTGAACTGAGTTCCGTTGTCGGTAACAATTACTTTGGGGATCCCGAATCTGGTCATTATATTCTTTTTGAAGAATTTGATACAGTTTTTTGCGCTGATAATAGGTAATGGCCCGGCCTCAATCCATTTAGTGAAGTAATCTACCGCTACTATTAGGTACTTGACCTGACCGGGGGTGGTTGGGAATGGCCCCAAGAGGTCGATCCCCCACAACGCGAAGGGCCATGGCGAGGTGAGACTGGTGAGCTCGGCAGGAGGTGCTATGTGTACTTTGGCATGGATCTGACACTTCTTGCATTTCTTGACATAGTTTCTTGCGTTGGTCTCCATGGTTGACCAGAAATATCCTGCTCTTAAAGCCTTTCGGGCTAGAGACCGAGCCCCAAGGTGTTGCCCGCAAATCCCCTTGTGGATCTCGGCCAATACGTAATCTGCTTCCTCTCCTTCAATGCATTTTAGTAGTGGCGCGGAGAGGCTCCTTCTGTACAGCGTTCCATCGATTACGGAGAAAGACGAGGCCCTCCTCCTCAACATCTTGGCTTCGCGAGAGTTAGGAGGCTCGTTCTCCGACTTGATCTACTCCATCAGAGGTGAGATCCAACCTTTGCTTTCCTCAATTACATTGACAGGAAAAACGGGCTCGGGATTGGGGAGAACGCTTGGTTTGCTCAGCGTTTCCTGGATTATTGATCGGTGATTTCCTGGAATTTTAGTGCTGGAGAGCTTGGAAAGGAGTCCCGCTCTGGTGTTTTCCGTCCTGGGAACGTGCTTGACTTCCGCATAATGAAACATGAAAGTAATTCCCGCACACGGGCTACATACTTCTGCAAGGTTGGGTCTTTAGCTTCGTATTGCTTCCCAATTTGCGAGACTACCAACAGCGAGTCCGTGTTTAAGGAGAGCCAAGTAACTCGGAGGTCTATGGCAAGTCGGATTCCTGCTATGCATGCCACGTACTCTGCCTAGTTGTTTGAAGTAGGGAAACCAAAAGTGAGGGAAGCCTCGATTACAACGCCCGCCGGGCTTTCCAGCATTAGCCCTGCACCGCTCCCTTTTGGATTTGAGGATCCTTCCACATGGAGGGTCCACAACTCGCCTTCAGGGTCGGCGGGGGTCATTTCGGTGACAAAGTCGGCAAGTATCTGAGCTTTCATGGCCGATCTAGTCTCGTATTTGATGCCGAACTCAGAGTTCTACTGCCCATTTAATCATTCGTCCTGCTAAGTCAAGTCAGTGTAAGATCTGCCGGATCGAATGGTTTGTTCGTACCACGACTTGGTGAGCGACGAAGTAGGGTCGGAGGCGTCGTGCCGAGACTAGTAGAGCAAATGCGATTTTTTCTATTTTCTGATATCTAACCTCTGATCCCTGCAAAGCTTTGCTTACAAAGTACACCGGACTCTGCCCGGTCCCTGTCTCCCGAACGAGCACGGCGCCAATGGCCTCTTCAGAGATTGCTAAGTACAGGAATAAGGTTTCCCCCAGGCTTGGCCGAGGTAGTATCGGTGGCTCGGTCAAAGCTTTTTTAAGTTGAGAGAGGGCCTCGTCCCGCTCCGGGGTCCATTCGAATTTTGCTTCTTTCTTAGGCAGTTTAAACAGTGGAAGTGATTTGAAAGCAGCATTGGAAATGAAACGAGATAGCGCAGCAATCATGCCGTTGAGCTTTTAAAGCTCTTTCTTGGTAGACGGGGTGCGCATTTCTGTCAACCTCATATTGTTTTTTCGGATTTCCGCAAAGATCTCTTCAGGGCCGGCTATGTGGAGGTCCTCACTTTCGCTTTTTGCGATCATGTCATCGAGGTATACTTCCACATTACGCCCGATTTGCTTTCGGAAAACCTTATTCATCATTCTTTGATAGGTAGCCCCCACATTTTTTAAACCAAATGGCATGACCCGGTAACAGAAATTACCGCAGTCAGTCATGAAGGCCGTTTTTTCCTGGTCGGGGAGAAACATCGGAATCTGGTTATACCCAGAATACACATCCATAAAAGATAGTAAGCGAAAACCTGAAGCATTATCGATGAGCCGATCAATGCTGGGAACAGGGAAGGCGTCCTTAGGACAGACCTTATTAAGATCGGTATAATCAACGCACATTCGCCATTTTCCATTGCTTTTCTTAACAAGTACAGGGTTCGAAAGCCAAGTTTACTTGACTTCCTTTACAAAATCAGCTTTAATTAAATCATCTACGACCTTGACTATAGCAGCTGCTTTCTCCTTACTTTGAGCTCTCTTGCGCTGGGCAACCCATTTAGCCCCAGGGTTAACTACCAGCTGGTGACAGGCGACTTCTGCGGGGATCCCGGGCATATCTTCTGCTGACCATGCGAAAAGATCAGCATGAGCCTTCAGACATAGGGCGAGCTTTGCTTTTACTTCATCAAAGAGGTCGGATCCGATCTGGACAGCTTGGGTTGGATCCTCCCCCAGTTTGATCTTCACAAATTCGCCATCGGGTTGAGGTCGCCTGATTTTCTTCTTCAGCTCACGGGTCAGCTCGTCATCGCTCTCTTCCTCGGAGCTGTCAGGGTCGTATCTCGCGTCAAGAACTGTGACATTGACCTCGACAGCTCTGCTGTTTATTCTCTTCTTGGGATCCTGCCGGGCTTCTGCTTCTTCGGGGGGAACCCCCTCCTCCGAGACTTGCCTATCTGCTTTTACGTGCAGATAGAAACATCTCTGGGCGGACTCTAGATCGGCATCAAGGGTAATTACTTTGTTGCACAAAGAGTAGAATTTCATCTTCAGGTGAACTGTCGAGGTTACAGCCCCGAGCCTTCCTAGAGTTGGTCTTCCGATGATGCAGTTGTAGACCGAAGGGCATGACAAAACCAGGAATTTGGCCTTGACTGTCCTTTCCAACGGTTCTTCGCCGTAGGTGACCATCAGCTCCAAATAGCCGAGCGGTTTGGTCCGGGACCCGTTGAAGCCCGAAAGGTCCGATCCTCAGTAAGGGGTGAAGTCCTCCTCCAAGATCTTCAGCTTCCTCACAAGATTGAGAAAGATTATTTCTGCTGAGCTTCCCTGGTCGAACAAGATTCTCCTTATCTCGTGATTGGCCATGACCGCCCTGATTAGAAGAGGTACGTGCTTGTTGGGCTTACCATCAATGAGGTCTTGGTCGCCGATGGCCAAGAGAGGCCGTTCCGGGGCTGAGGTTACTGCCGAGGTGGAAGCAGCGCACATGATTTCCTTCCATTTTCTTTGCATAGTTTTTCCTGAAGATTCGACGGGGTAGCCTCCAGAGATAACCATCGTTACCGGTCGACCTTTATACTTTCGGAAGTCACGCTCGTCCTCCGAGCTTTCCTCTCTGTCTTGACGGGCTTTACCCTTCTTCTTGGGGTCGTCTTTCTCTTCTTTAACCTCTACCTCCTTCCGAGGTGCTTTAGCCACGTACTGGCTCAGCTTCCCTTTCTTGATTAGGTCTTCAATGTCATCTTTCAGAGCATTACAACGATTGGTATCATGGCCTTTGCTTCGGTGATACCGACAGTACTTGTTAGATCGTTGGCCCGGTCTGTGTGGGAGTGGATCGGGGAACTTAACTTCCTTGAAGTCTGTGTTCATACAATCCGCAAGGATCGTAGCCCGGGTCTCATTAAGCTCGGAGTAAAGCTGGTATCATGGTCTTTCTCTTCTTAACTCCCACTGTGGTCGCCAATGTTCTGTACCTTACCTCGAGACTGGTATCCGATCCTAGATGTCTAGTCCGATCCGAGATAGTTGGTAATCAAGTTCTTGGTCAATCCGAGTTTGGCTCCGATCCGGGGTGGTAGGTACCTGCAATGACACTCCGACGCTCAAGTCAGCAAGTGGACTGATTGCAAGTTAGATGAATGGAGAGTATGTACCTTTAATACTAGCATTGAATGCTTGTTTATAGGTTTCGGGGATCAATGAGAACCATTGGATCTAGGTCTTTAATCCCCCCCATTGGTTGATGGATTTACATTTGGTGTTGGGCCTTAAGCACATAGGCCCAATCCATAACAAAGTGTAAATCAAACTAAGTGTAAAACTACTTACTTTAAGGTACAACCATGTAGGTTTAGCTTTTCTCTATGTTATACCCATCCAATGCTTTGTTAAAAGCATATGTTATAAAATGATGATAGTAAAAAATCACAAGGTAAATTTTGACAAACAAATAAAAGTTTACTTGTTGACTTTTACTTGTATCCCTTTGAGTGCAATGAACACGTCCAGACTACCATATTTTCCCTAGGAACAATGACCATCATCATCAACGTCTAACGTCAGCTGCAACATGGGACAACAACAATATTATATAAGAAGCAGTCAAATGAAAATAAAATACGGAGCTCATTGCAATATGGAGCCAAATAGCAAATCTTATATACACTACCAATTCGACTATATGCTTACCCATTGCAATATGGAACCATTTTTAAGCGTAGCCATCTTATTTTGGATGTATCAGGTACATTCATCTGTGCAAAATGCTCCATTAGATACCTTGTGTGGATACAAAACACCATACTCATTTGTGCTAAACGCACTCTAGCCTATGATACCCATCTACAAAAAAATGTGAGTAATAAATAGGTAAAATTGGTATTGGGTGTTTAAAAATCTAGGTATTTATCCCCTAGGTACAAGGTTCAACACCCACAAATGGCAAAAACTTGCAAATTGGTTCAAAGGGGCGAGAAGATCGTGAGTGACAGACTCAATAGCACGAGAGGGTGGTAGGCCTGTTATTGAATTAAATACATCCCAAAATTAATTTGAATTGTGATTCAGCTCATATAACTAGCCGACTAATTCAAACTCGACTAACATTTATTTGGCTAACAAGGACTGTCAATTGTATGCCCTATTCGGCCAACACTTAACTATTTCTAGAAGTACACATTTGCCTTTCCACGTCAATATAGCAGTCTTAATATTTTAGCTATGGTGTCGTAAAACTGATTTATGATAACTTCATTTCTATCTCAGTAATCACTAAGATAAAAACTAGACGTTGCACTGCATGTTGTTTGTTCCATCTACTCTACTCAAGACAGTTTTGTCATTTTACACATCCTGTAGCCTTCCATTCCCACGCATTCCATCCTGTAGCCTTCTTCGCGCGCACCATCTGGTTCGCGACGGCAACCACCACGTCACCAACGCCGCACCACGGCGTCCATCCGGCGACGTCTCCCCTTCCTCCATCGTTTTCTTTCCCCCCCCTCTCTCTCTCTCTCTCTCTCTCTCTCTCTCTCTCTCTCTTTCTCATACTTTCTCTTCTTTCTTTCGCTCACACTAACGCTTCATTCTCCGGCAACGTCTCCCCTTGAATTTGACGATCACTCTTGAGTCATATTGGTAAATTAAAGATTATGATCACTCTTAACTTTTATGATGTTGTTTGGTATTAGTGATTTGCATATTGGTAAATTCCTTGAAGTCTTTTTTCTGCAGATTTTAAAATGCTTGGAGTTGGTGAACATGGTGAAGCAATCAGTTTTTCACGTTTACTTGCTCGTAAGTCACTTGTTGCTTTGTAATTTTTCTCTGTTAATGTGTTGTTCTAGTTATAACCATTTTAATACTAATCTGTGGTTAGTGGCCACTAACCACTGTGAAGCAATTCTGTGGTTAGTGGACACTAACCATTGGGGTACTGGTTTGTGGTTATTAACTCATCATACCCATGCATTGTTCTACCTGTTGTTTCTCTGTCTGATTGAATGCATATGCCGTGTTTTACTACCTTACTTCAGATTTCACGATTAATTCATGTTGATGCAATCAGATTTCACATTTACTTCATGTTGTGGTTTTGGATTTCTTTATTGCAGTTCAGGGTTGTCCTGGTCAGGATGAAAATCTCACTGATATGGTTGTTTCAAGTTCTTAACTTATAATTGTTAAATTATTTTATTTTAATTTTTTAAAATATGTGTAACCATATATGTGTTCATGTATGGTTAAGGGGTACTAACCATATATGTGTACTATTATGTTTAGTGTTATCTGACATTGCCTTCCTATGCTTAGCTGATTTATTTTTTCGTTTCCTTTATAATGTTTGCATAGATTCAAATACCAATGTCGGATGTCAAAATGACAAACTCGATGATGTTGTGGTTGCAGGTTGCATGCTGATTTGTTATTATATAATAAATATATTTTTTATGATGTTGTTTGTTGGATATTGATTATTTTTACTTGGTTTTGGCAGGGGTTACTCATCATCCTTCAGATGTTAATTCTTGGAAAGATATTGTTTCTCACACAGAGCCGGATGCATATGCTTTTTACAGGTCCTATGCCAAATCTTTGGGTTTCACCATTAAGAAGGCAAATGAGTATCGCGATAGCATGAATAAAAAGACAGATATACCTCACTATTTGAATATGATGTGTCACAAACAAGGTTTTAAAATTCGCAAAGATGTTTTGAATAAAAGGAAAGATACGCGGACGGGTTGTTTGGCGTCAATGAAGCTCAAGATGGATCCTCACAAGGGTGGGTATGTTATTACCAAGTGGTACGATGATCACAATCACCCTTTGATCGATGTTGACAAGAGGCACTTCTTGACACTTAATAGAACAATAACGGAACAACAGAAAGTTGTTATATCAAATTATTTGGCATCTGGGATATCAGCGAGGACTACATACGATTCTATGGCCCGGGCTGCTGGTGGTGTTGAAAAACTTGGTTTTCTACGCAATGATTTGAAGAATTACTTGTCTGCTATCAAGGCAAAGGCATTGCAACCTGGAGAGGCTACTGTGTTGCAAGCTTGGTTTAGGCATCAGTCATTGGTAAGGCCTGGTTTTTACTACGATATTCAAGTCGATGAAGAGGAGGCAATTTCTTCAATTTTCTGGGCTGATTCTGTCATGCGGGCTGATTATGCACTTTTTGGTGATCTCGTCAGCTTTGACACAACATACCGAACTAACAAGGACTACAGGCCACTTGGTATGTCCTTTGCTTAAATTGTTTTCACATTTTCTGATCGTATATGCTTCAATCTAATAAATATTAACCACTATTGTACTATCCGGCGCCTTCCCTCCTCCCTCCTCCGTGAACGAAGCAGCTTCTCCCTCCTTCCTTCCTTCGTGAGCGACGGCGCCTTCCCTCCTCCCTCCTCCGTGAACGAAGCAGCTTCTCCCTCCTCCGTGAACGGCGCTGCTTCTCCCTCCTCCGTGAACGACGCCGCTTCGTCCTCCCTCCTCCGTGAACGACGCCTTCACTCCGAGACTTGTGAGTTTTCCTCACTTTAATCTTTAGATTTTCGAATTTTTTTTATTCACGTTGGTTACAGTTTCGTGTTGATTTTATGAGGTTACATGTACTGGTTTTCTGTGCAAAGGCGTATTTGATGAGTGCGAAAAACCCTTTTCGTGAAAATTTGATGTTTGTGTTGATTGTTTGGGAATTCATGTTATAATTGTTAATGATTGATGCATTTGTTGATTTAATTGTTTGTGACTGGAAATACGAGTGGTATGATGAGGCATTGGATTGGATTTAGTGTTAGGGATGAATTAATTGGAACCGAAAAGGGCGAGGAATAAGAATAGAATAGGAAATAGAGCTTGGGAAAATAGGGAGAGGAATTGAAAAACTTTTAAAAGAGGAAGTTTGTTTGTTTTTTTTTGGATATGAATTGAAAAACTTTTAAAAATTGTACTTTGTCTGTTTTTCACCTATAATATATTTAAGTTCTCTTATCAGGTGAGATGACTTCCCACAGTGATGATAGTGCACAGTGGTCATGAGAGTCGTGATAGCGCACAAAAAAAGTTCACTCATCGTGGAATGACAGTTAAGAAGAATATCATCAATCGGGGGAACAAATGGCTTCCTAAACTTACAGTAAGATACTTACTAATTAACTAACTTTGTTACATACTTTTAACTGTTTGTTATCTAATTTACACAATTAATAATGCGGGTCATATGGAATTCTAAAAACCAACCGATTGGTGACAATGGTAGAGAGTTGCAAAGCTTCATTGGTGCTAGAGCAAAGCTGGAAAGGCGCACAGAAGATTCAGATCAACTCTAACAAAGTGGGTGAAAGATAAATAGGGGAACATCAGAAACCGTCCTCCACCACGGTCCGAATGACATCCTTGGTTAGCTGGTTTTTGGTTCCTCGCATTGTATGTCGATCATGCCATGTTTGTTGTCTATGTTGGCATTTAGAATTTGGTTAATGATTTATGTAACTTTTGTATGTATATTAGATGGGTATATATAAGTTTGTTAGTTGGAATTTAATTTGCAATTGGTTAGTTGATTTGAAATTTGGTTGTTGTTGGTTCGTTTCTGTTTCTGTTTTATGCAGGTGATGATATTGGTTGATGCAAAATATTGGATATACCAGAAACAAATTTATTTTTATTAAAAAAAAATATAGAATCAGGGGCGCTTGCAGTAAAAAGCGCCCCTGTTGGTCTTAACGCACATGACAATCAGGGGAGCTTGCAGTTAGAAGCGTCCCTGTTGGCCTGACCAACAGGGGCGCTTTTTACTGCAAGCGCCCCTGATTGTCAAACGCGCTAAGGCCAACAGGGGCGCTTTTTACTGCAAGCGCCCCTGATTGTCAAACCCGCTAAGACCAATAGGGCGCTTTTTACTGCGAGCGCCCCTGTTACCTAATAATTAGAGGCGCTTGTTGGGCGCTCCTGTTGAAGGTTTGGCAACAGGAGCGCCAGATTTAGGGGCGCTTTCGAATGGATTAAAAAAAGCGCCCCTGAAGGCTTTTTTTTGTTGTATTGTTATTGATATTATCAGCTGCTCTCTGGAGTTCACTTATTAATCAAACAGCAAAAAGAAAGAACTATAATAAAAAGGTGTTGCAAATGGAAAAGGCAAAGCAGTTACTATTTGATTGTGTTAAGGAAATGACAATAAATCCTCCAACAAAAGATGATAGACAGCAAGGTTACAAACAATTCATGGGACCTGAAAAGCTATGGAAGAGGACAAAAGAATGGAGTCAACGAGCTACTGGAAATGAGGCAAATCTGACAAAGTACTTATTGAATTTTGATTACTTGGATTCAATGAATGAGTGGAGTGAATTCAAGCCGCAAGTGAGAGAGATTAGTGTTGAGATTGCCGATGCAATTTTGGAACGCGTGAACAATGACATTGTATGTGAGATGATTCCAATTTTGTCAAAATGATATGCTAAGCAAATCTTATAAATGATGATAATTCATAATGTATTGAAATATAAATAACTTAAAATTTTTTATTTCTTTTCTTTTCGGAACATAAAATCTTTTTTGATTATATAAAAGCTTTTTTTATATATAGAGTTATTGTTGCTCGTGGTCTCTCCCCGACTCCCAACTGATAGTATATATAGACAGTTCTGGTTTATTATCAAAGTGAATATGAATTATTTTGTTTTATATAAGGAAAGAAATAAGCAAGGAACTCTATGATTTATTTGGGATTCAACGCTCCAACTTTAAGAAAAGCTAGTCAAAGAAAAGACACCTAAGATTCATATTTATATTTTATAACGACAAACCTTCTGCATGCATTCATGAAGTGATATAATATGTCCACTTGTTTCGCTATTTAAAGGAATGTGATTGCATATTCTGTCGTTTTCCCATAAATCAGTCTTTGGACAAGAGGGTAGTGGAATGACCACAATGGTTGAGGACAATGGATTTATATAAACTAGCCCCATAACACGTCCTATGCACGGGGTTGGCTAAATTCATTCGTGTAAATGAGTAATGCATTTATTAGCAAATCTTATTATAAATATTCATGCTCAGTTTCTTTTTTTAACTGTACAGAGCTTGTCAACTGCGGGAATCTTACGCGGAAACACTAAGTCGACCCCTTGTCCTAGGGTAGCTTACGTCAATGGACCAATGGTGTTTGGTTTTTTAAAGGAATGTGATTGCATATTCTGTCGTTTTGCCATAAATCAGTCTTTGGACAAGAGGGTAGTGGAATGACCACAATGGTTGAGGACAATGGATTTATATAAGCTAGCCCCATAACACGTGCGATGCAAGGGGTTGGCTAAATTCATTCGTGTAAATGAGTAATGCATTTATTAGCAAATCTTATTATAAATATTCATGCTCAGTTTCTTTTTTTAACTGTACAGAGCTTGTCAACTGCGGGAATCTTACGCGGGAACACTGAGTCGACCCCTTGTCCTACGGTAGCTTATGTCAATGGACCAATGGTGTTTGGTTTGTAAAAAATATAGTCAAATAACTGTGAATACAAATTAAATTATAACTATAAATTAAATAAGAAGATTTTAAAATTTAAAAAGAATACTAACAAAGACGTTGAAATTAAACATCCATAGATAGTAGGAAGAAAATGTCTAAAATTTTTAATAACATAATCTATATTTATCAAATGTAAATATAAAAACTTAACCCATAATTAAAAAGAAAATAATACAACACAATTAGAAAGTGAAACACGTGGGTATCATATGTGGTTGGATGAAAATCACCAACAAAATAGAAGCAACGCAGTACTCGAAGATAGAAAGTTGAAAGAATATCATGTGAGGTTCTTTTGTAAATGTGGCTGAATTTCCCGTGAATAAAAATTAAACTATAACTATAAAGCACTTTACGTATTTTGTCATGATTTTATTTAACCAAACCGGTTATCGGGGAGCAAACTTTGTGTAGTTGTCTAAATAAAATTTATTCTGAACCATTAAATACCCCAAATCACACTGTTTAACATTCCACTTTACGTATTTTGTCGAAAATGAAACTTTTTTTCAACCAAATCGATTATTGAAGAATAAGCTTCACATATTAAAACATCTTAAAATTTTCAAAACCGTAAAGTACACCTTAAAATATGTAAAAAAATATATATAAAGTACTCCCTAAAATATACTACTTAGTATGCACTTTACGTAGTTTGGCACGACTTTTTTTTCACCAACCGATAAGGAATAAACTTAGTGTGTTTGAACTATTAAAATTATTTCAGAACCACAAACTATACCAAAACACACTATCTAGCATCTCATTTTACATATTTTATCTTGAAATTAAATCTCTTTTTCACCTAACCGATTATTGAGAAATGAAATTTGCGTATTTAAACATCTAAATTTTTTTTTGATACCGTAAACTACTCCTTAAAGTATAAAAAAGATAAAAAAAACAAAAATTTTAAATATGAGAGAAGAAAAAAAAGAAAGCATAAAAAAGATAAAAAAAAAATAGAACTTTAAAAAAAAAAGACGTTGGTGTCAAATTCCCGCGGCAATGACAAGCCGCATATGATATTTAGATTTTTTAAACTCATGCTATACTATTAAGAAAAACAACATGCTTATATTTATAACATATATGTTTTTTTATACCTAAAACTTCATATTCGTATCTCATTTGTATATAATTTTGTTTTTTACTAGTTTTTTTCTCTCTCTTTTGAATTTCACATACACTAAACCTGATAGTATTTTATATGGTGTAAAATACGAGTTGTAAAATTTGGTTGTAAAAACCGCACTCTAGCTATTTATAATTTGTCTCTCCATTTGCATAACTTTCAGATAACAACTTTTTATCAAGAATAGAGTAAAAACAAAACGAGCATGAGAACAAAGAACATGCATTATTCAAAGAAAATTTTAAAGTGATCATCTGAGTTGTCCAATCAAACAAAAGGTGCGTAATGGGGTACCATAGTGGATTGCCAACAATCCTTTGCAATAAGTGGATTTATGTACAACTAGAGATCCACTGTGTGCCTAGTGCCCCAAGATGAAGAGACAATGCACAAATTATCCAAAGTTGATGATCTCAACTTACATTACATTGTAGCATTAACCACATTTCCCATTTTAAATATCGTTGCTTACTAGTAATTAGTTGAACCTAACCGCCTCATCATACCTAACATTTAGCACCCAATTCTCATGGTGTGGCTTCGTCATATCATATCATATAATGTAAATGGAAGAGGCCCATAAATAAGAATATGCCTTCAAAGATCCTTTTCCAAATTTAGTTTGTGCAGACTAAGCTAGCACATATTGAATTGTCATAAACTCATAATTAAATAATGCTTATATAATAGAAAATTAAGAAATAGCCAAGAAAAAGCACCTTGAGCAACAAAATTAGAGAGAGTAGCATAGCTGTCCTAACTTCCACTTTTCATTGGTCGGAGAAAGACACAACAGTGATGGTGGACATTCATTTATTATTAAGATAAGTTTAATTGTATAGCCCACCATCATTGTTGTATCTATCTCTCTCTAATATTTTACCTACTTTTGGTTGACCAAGTATTTTGCATTAGTAGTTTTGGTCTTTGTTAACACCCAAATTAAATTAAGTTGTTGGCCGAGGGAAAAAGAAGAATTCAAGGCTAGGACAAGGTTGGGGCAGCTATAAAGGCACTAAAGCAGGGATAATCACTACAAAGAAAGGGAGCAGTAGCAACACTTACTTCGCGGCCGTTACGGTCTTCCCCTCTTCCTCCTCTTTGTCTCTTTAATTTTTCATTCTGTATAGTTGTTCAGTTCTCCTCTTCGATTTTCCCTTTTGTTACATTCTGTCTTCTTGTTGCAACAGGTTAGGGCTTAGCAGTCTCAACAACACCAGCAACCTTACATCTCTCTTTATCATCTCAACAATAGGTTAGGGATTACTTTTAGTTTTTATTTTTGAAACAAATTATTCGACAAATGTTTCATGATTATTGAGTTGTTGGCTGTTTCTTTCTGAAATTTGCTTGTATAAAATCCTTTATTTGGTCACTTGAAATTAGTAAAACTTAGTTGTACAAATATTTCTGGAATTTAGTTGTTTGCTGTTTCTTGATTTCTGGAATTCGCACTGAAATTTGACATTAGTAAAGCGTAGTTGTTCAAAAAATAGGAAAGCCTACGATCGTGATGAGTTTTCTAATAGGAATGCTTATTAAGTTGGACTTTGATATTAATTGATTCAGTGGATGCTACTTTGTTTTAGCTCCGTTAATAATTAGGTGACTATGAATCATACCCCTGAATTTTCAAGTTGCATATTTGCGCAAATCCTTGTTTTGTGACTAAAAGCGTAATAAGTTCGCTTGTACGCAACCCTTTATGTGGTCTCTTGATTGCTTGACTATTATAGTTTCAGATTCTTGTTATACATGCTTATTGATCTTTTGATACAAAAAAGAGTACCAATGCTATGGGTGATGTTGAGGGAATATTGTTGGCCAATGCAATAGAACTGTCCTTATTCCTTAATTGATATTTATTCATTGTTGGATTTGATTAAGGAAATCAAAAATTCAGATTAAGTTTTACTAAGTCAACCTTAGTTTCTTGTTCTAAAGTCATTCTTCCATATCAATTATCAAATAAGTCATTCTGGTGTGAGACTCAATTTGCTAAACCTTCCTGTTCTGTACCTAGCAGTATTTTGGTCGGCTGCTGTTGGTAGGTCTCTTGCTGTCCTGGCAGGAGGTCAGTGAGCGCCCGGGGGGGGTGGTACCTGCAACGCCACTCCGACGCTCAAGTCAGTATGAGAATAAGCTAGTGAATTTTCCAGGGAAGAGTGTGTACCTCGTGAGTGGCTATGCGAGCCGGAATTTATAGGAAATTGCTGTTCGTTGTGGATCGTCGGATCAGTGGAGGCGATCTGAACCCTCCAAGTGTATCGGGCTTGCATGTAGCGGATATGGGCCAAGTTGATTGGGCTAATCCATATCTCATCGCTAATCGCACCCTCTGGTATTGCTAATTGGACCTCTTGGTTGAGTCCAGAACAGTTGCCCCCCAAGCCGAGATTATTCCGAAGGATGGTCTTGGCTTGAAGGATTTTCGTCGATTTGCCGGATTTGTGAGGTTGCGCGGGAGACTGCCTTTGTAACAACCGTGTTTTGTCATTTTCACTCTTTAGAGTAAAAAAGAGAAATTTTTCCAAGCATTCTTTGTCTGTCTTGTCGGGTCGTATGAGATCACTTTGTTGCGTCCGCGACTCACACCTCCTTTGGTGTAATCCTTGTGCTAGGCACCAGGCTAGGGTGGCGTATTCTGATGTTGGTGCCCTCCTGGACGCCTTGTGTCATGGTCTTGGGATGTCCTGATGTTGGCGCCCTCCTGGGCGCCTTGCGTCATTGTGTTGAGGCATCCTGATGTTTGCGACCTCGTGGGTGCCTTTGCTAGCCGCCCATTCGTTCCTGAGGGTAGGCGCCCTCCCGGGTGCCTCTGGTGTTGTCCCCGCGTGCGTGTTGCGGATGGTGCCCTCGTGGGCGCCTTGTCATGTTGTCTTGGCTGTCGCCTCTTGGAGCAGGATCTGGCGCCCTCATGGGTGCCATGGGGGCCTTGTCGTGTTGTCTTGGCTGCTGCCTCTTGGAGCAGGATCTGGCGCCCTCATGGGCGCCATGGGCGCCTTGTTGCGTTTGGAGCAGGATCTGGCGCCCTCATGGGCGCCATGGGTGCCTTGTTGCATCTGGAGCAGGATCTGGCGCCATGGGCGCCTTGTGCCAAGACTCCTGATGTTGGCGCCCTCCTGTGAAACATCTTTTGGCGCCCTATAGGGCACCTTGCTGCCTTTTTGGCTTTGCTTGGTGCCATCCTGTAGAACATGTTTTGGGGCCCTCTAGGGCGCCTCGGTGTTGACCTGGATGCACTTGGTGCCATCCTGCAGAACATGCTTTGGCGCCCTCTAGGGAGCCTTGGTGCCTTCCTGGATGTGCTTGGTGTCATCCTGCGAAACATGTTTTGGGGCCCTCTAGGGCGTCTTGGTGTTGGCTTGGATGCGCTTAGTGCCATCCTGCAGAACATGTTTTGGCGCCCTCTAGGGCGCCTTGGTGCCGTCCTGGATGTGCTTGGTGCCATCCCGCGAAGATGTTTTGGCGCCCTCTTGGGCGCCTTGGTGCCTATACGTCGGGTGTCTCCTCGTGGGGCAGATTTTGTGAGACAAGGTTTGGTGCCCTCATGGGTGCCTATACGTCGGGTGTCTCCTCGTGGAGCAGATTTTGTGAGACAAGGTTTGGTGCCCTCACGGGTGCCTATACGCCGGGTGTCTCCTCGTGGAGCAGATTTTGCGAGACAAGGTTTTGGTGCCCTCATGGGTGCTTTGGGCATATGCCGGGTGTCTCTTCGTGGAGCAGATTTTGCGAGACAAGGTTTGGTGCCCTCACGGGTGCCTTGTGCGCCTTGTTACACAGTGCTCTCTGCCCCCTAGCAAAGGACTTGCTTTCAGATTGCCCCCTGCCAGGCGCCCCTCTGCTGGGCGCTGCTTGCTCCTGCCTGGCACCCTCATGGGCGCTGGTTGCTTTTGCCAGGCGCCCTCATGGGCGCTGGTTGCTTCTGCCAGGTGCCCTCATGGGGGCTGGTTGCTACCTTGCAGGCGCCCTCATGGGCGCCTTCCTTGCTAGGCGCCCTCTTGGGTGCCGACTTGTGTAGACGTATGCTTGGCACTTTGCTTTATTTTTTGCTGCTCATCTTGTCTCTTAGCCTGCTTTTCTTGCTTTTTTGTGTTTGAGCACATCTTGTTTAGTTGACGTCCCCCACCTCAGGGGAAGGGGTGTTCGGGCATGTCTTGTTTTGTTGACGTCCTCCACCTCGAGGGAGGGGGTGTTCGGGCATGTCTTGTTTTGTTGAAGTCCCCAACCTCAGGGGAGGGGGTTGTCTGCAAGTTTTTCCTGTTTGTCTTGTAACCGCTTGTTCTGCCCCCTGTCCTGCAGGTTGAGAGATGGTGAGTGATACCGTGCCTTTGGAGGAGGTCGGCTTCCCTGGCTTCGTCGTTACCTCTTCTGATGATGATCTGCTTTTTTAGCATGAGGTGGTGGAGATTATTTTATGCTGCCCACGACAAAGTGATTGGCCACATTCGTTGTTTATATCCTGAAGCCGTTCTAGAGTCGAGCCTCATTTGATTTGATCATGAGGTCTTTGTCAGGCTTGGTTCTCATTCCTATGACTAGCATGCGCGAGGTGGGCTCGGGCACCAGTCCTTGCTTTGTGCATCTGAATGTATGATCTCATATCGCCTCGTGGCAATGGGCTGTGTTTTGAAGTTGGCGCCTTGTGCCATGCCTCCTAATGTTGGCGTCTTACGTGCTCATGTACTCACGTGCTCCTGCATCTTTTAATTTTCTTACGTGCTCATGCACTCTTTTATTTTCTTTCATGCTCATGCAGTCACATGCTCCTGCATCTTTTAATTTTCCGAGACAGGGTTTGGGACCATCACGGGTGCCTTATGTGCCTTGTTGCACAATGTTGTCTGCCCCCTTGTGAAGGATTTGCTTCCAGACCACCTTCTATCAGGCGCCCTCCTGCCAGGCTCCCTCATGGGGACTGCCTACTTTTTCATTGGCGCCCCCCAAGCGCCCTCGTGGGCGCTGGCTGCTCTTCACTTGGCGCCCTGCCAGGCGCCCTCATGGGAGCTGGCTGCTTTTCACTTGGGGCCCTACCAAGCTCCCTCTTGGGCGCTGGCTGCTTCTCCATGGCGCCCTGCCAGGCGCCCTCATGGGCGCTGACTGTTCACTTGGCGCCCTCATGGGCGCTGGCTGCTTTTCACTTGGCGCCCTGCCAGGCGTCCTCATGGGCATTGGCTGTTCACTTGGCGCCCTGCCAGGCGCCCTCATGGGCGCTGGCTGTTCATTTGGCGCCCTGCCAGGCCCCCTCATGGGCGCTGGCTGCTTTCACTATGTTATTTTCTCACGTGCTCGTGCACTATGTTATTTTCTCACGAGCTTGTGCATTGTTTTATGCTCACGTGCTTGTGCACTATGTTATTTTCTCAAGTGCTCGTGCGCTATGTTATTTTCTCACGTGCTCGTGCGCTATGTTATTTTCTCACGTGCTGGTGCACTATCCTCATGGGCACTGCCTGCTTTTTGACTTGGCTCCCTGCCAGGCGCCCTCATGGGCGCTGGCTGCTGTCTTGGCGCCCTGCCAGGCGCCCTCAAGGGCGCTGGTTGCATTTTGACTTGGCGCCCTCATTGGCACTGGTTGTTTTTATCACTGAAGCCCTGCCAGGCGCCCTCTTGGGCGCTGGCTGTTGTCTTGGCGCCCTGCCAGGCGCCCTCATGGGCGCTGGCTGCTTTTTGACTCGGCGCCCTGCCAGGCGCCCTCATGGGTGCTGGATGCTGTCTTGGCGCCCTGCCAGGCGCCCTCATGGGCGCTGGCCTCTTTTTTCATTGGCGCCCTGCCAGGCGCCCTCTTGGGCACTGGCTGTTGTCTTGGCGCCCTCATGGGCGCTGGTTGCTTTTTGAATTGGCCCCTTGTCAGGCGCCCTCATGGGCGCTGGATGCTGTCTTGGCGCCCTGCCAGGCGCCCTCAAGGGCGCTGGCCTCTTTTTTCATTGTTGCCCTGCCAGGCGCCCTCTTGGGCGCTGGGTGTTGTCTTGGCGCCCTGCCAGGCGCCCTCATGGGTGCTGATTGCTTTTTGACTTCGCGCCCTGCCAGGCCCCCTTATGGGCGCTGGCTGTTGTCTTGGCGCCCTCATGGGCGCTGGCCTCTTTTTTCATTGGCGCCCTGCCACTCGCCCTCTTGGGCGCTGGCTGTTGTCTTGGCGCCCTGCTAGGTGCCCTCATGGGCGCTGGTTGCTTTTTGACTTGGCGCCCTGCCAGGCGCCCTCATGGGCGCCGGCTGTTGTCTTGGCGCCCTGCCGGGCTCCCTCATGGGCGCTGGCCTCTTTTTTCATTGGCGCACTCTTGGGCGCTGGCTGTTGTCCTGGGGCGCTGATTGCTTTTTGACTTGGCGCCCTGCCAGGCTCCCTCATGGGCGCTGGCTACTGTCTTGGCGCCCTGCCAGGTGCCCTCATGGGCGCTGGCCTCTTTTTTCATTGGCGCCCTGCCAGGCGCCCTCTTGGGCGCTGGCTGTTGTCTTGGCGGCCTGCCAGGCGCCCTCATGGGTGCTGGTTGCTTTTTTAACAGGATTTGGCGCCCTCATGGGTTCCTTGCTGTTGATGGCGCCCTCACAGGCGCCTGGGTGCTGGGCGCCTTCTATGGTGCCAAGTCTTGTTTTCTTTTTGTTTTCGATGCTCATATAGTTGGCGGGGGAGATGTTCAAACACTTTTCATTGTCCTCACAAATAATGTCAATAGTTCAAAATGTTGTCCCCTTCTTCAATATGGAGTCAGGTTGGTGGGGAACGTGCTTACTTGGTGTTCTATCAAGCCAATCCTTATCGTCGAAGGGTAAGAGTGGCCTGCTTGATCCCTTTTTAGGGGTTGAGGTTGATGCAACGCTCAAGACTTCTTTCCACCTCCTTTTCATTGACTTGCTCGATTCTGCAAGCGCGTAGTCTGCTTCTTGTCCTTCTACACCGTTTCCATAGATGCGTAGAAAAGTCTCTAAGGCAAAGTCGTCCTTCAATGACTGGCCACCATGTCTCATGACATTGGCGCCCTGTGGATGCCTCACCCCTGGATCCTTGTCGGGCAGGCGTCGCTTCAATGACCAAGTATGATGTTGTGCTCCTCCTTACGGAAGCTGCTTCTATTGTATCAGTGGGCTCTTGCCCCTCGAGAATACATTGATGGGTTGGGGTTATCCAGTTTTGGCTTGCTTGGTCGCAAGCACCAAATGTCGCATTGATCTGGAAGATGATCAACAGTGAGTCTGTACGGAGCTCAAGTTGTGTAGCGCCGAAGTTTTTGGTAAACTGTAGGTCGGCTATGCAAGCCTCATACTCCGCTTGATTGTTGGAGGTGGAGAACGAAAAAGTCAGGGATACCTCGACTAGTAATCCCTCTGAGTTTCCAAGTAACAGACCGGCTCCACTTCCTTTGCTGTTTGAAGACCCCTCCACGTGGAGAGTCCAAGCCGTCTCCGCCTGTCGCTTTGCAGTGTCGTTGTCATTTTGGCTACAAAGTCTGCCAATGTCTGAACCTTCATGGTTGGTCTTGTCTCGAACTTGATCTCAACTCTGAGAGCTCGACTGCCCATCTGGTGGGTGGTTGGTTCGAACTACCACTTTGTAGTTGGTGGAGCCATTTTGGTCACAGCCCTGTATTTGTCGGGGTTGGCCTCGATGCCTCCCTTAGTGAGGTAGAAACCGAGGAGTTTCCCTGCTAAACTCCAGCAATGCACTTCTCTGGTATGCTTAGTGAAAGTGCGGGGATGCACCTCGCGATGCCCGCCTCTTGCCTCCTTTCGTAGCATGGTTTGGGTGCCAGGCACCTTCTATGGTGTCGGGGCCTTTTTGCTATTGACGCCTTGGTGCTGGGTGCCCTGTGGGTTCTTTGTGTCTGGCTACCATGCATGTCTCATGACAGTGGTGCCATGTGGATGCCTCGACCCTGGATCCTTGTTGGGCAGGCGTCGTTTTGCACCTAACTATGGAGTTGAACCCTTTTTCTTTCTTTATCTTAAGTATTTTTCGGGGTTGACAAGTGTTAACTCACCCATCAGAGGTTGCGATCTTTTCGATATGCCGCTTCGCGTCTTAGGGACTCTAACAGGAGTTTATCAGAATCTATCCGAATTTAACTCACCCACTAGAGGTTGCGACATTTGCGATGCCGCTTCGCCCATCTAGGGACTCTAACAGGAGTTTATCAGAATCTATCCGAATTTAACTCACCCACTAGAGGTTGCGACATTTGCGATGCCGCTTCGCCCATCTATGGACTCTAACAGGAGTTTATCAGAATCTATCCGAATTTAACTCACCCACTAGAGGTTGCGACATTTGCGATGCCGCTTCGCCCATCTAGGGACTCTGACAGGAGTTTATCAAAATCGATCCGAATTTAACTCACCCATCAGAGGTTGCGACCTTTTCGATATGCCCCTTCGCGCCTTAGGTCTCTAACAGGAGTTTATCAGAATCTATTCGAATTTAACTCACCCATTAGAGGTTGCGACATTTGCGATGCCGGTTCGCCCATCTAGGGACTCTGACAGGAGTTTATCAGAATCGATCCGAATTTAACTCACCCATCAGAGGTTGCGACCTTTTCGATATGCCGCTTCGCGCCTTAGGTCTCTAACAGGAGTTTATCAGAATCTATCCGAATTTATCTCACCCATTAGAGGTTGCGACATTTTCGAAGCCGCTTCGTGCCTCGTGGCAAAGTTCGATATTAACCTGCGTCGGTCGGGGGATCTCCTTGATGGCGATCCCCGGTGGTGCCTCTGGCGGATATTGACCTGGTTCTACCGTTTCCCCCCAAGTCGAGATTATTCTGGGGGATGGTCTTGACTTGACGTTGTCGTTTAGGATGCCCTCGTAGGTTAGGTTGCCTTTACGGCTCGTGCTGTCGTCGGGTTTGCTAATTTTGTCAGAGGATCACATCAATTATCCTGCTCGTCTATTGATATTTTTTTGCTGACTTGCCTTGATCGAGGTGATTGGTGGTGAGTATGGGCGAGCAACACCACATTTTCTTTTCCTCTTGGCTGATTACATTGAACCTAGGGGGCGAGCATAGGAGAGTGTGAGGGCGAGCGGAGGAGAGTGTGAGGGTGAGCAGAATGACACCATCACTTCACGCGTTACTTTATTTCCTCTCACGCTCATGCATCATTTGAGTTTCTCACGTGCTCGTGCACTATGTTATTTGCTCACGTGCTCGTGCACTATTTTATTTTCTCACGAGCTTGTGAGTGCCGTCATCTTGTTTCCCTTCCTGGGTGCGGAGACGTATGAATTGAATTTCGAGCTCAACATGAGAATTGTAGCTAAGCTTCCTAGCTTTCCAACGCATGCTCACACGCCTCCGTCAGATAAGTATGGACGAAGTTATGGACTACAGACTGAAACCCCTTCCTGCGCGCCGGGTGACATGGTGCAACGTCCTGAAGTTGGCGCCTTCCTCCTGGGCGCCTTGAGCCAAAGTGCAACATCCTGATGTTGGCGCCCTCCTGGGCGCCCTGCGCCATGACGCCGCTTTCTAATTCTGGCGCCCTCCTGGGTTCCTTGTGCCATGTATCCTGGGCGCCTTGTGCCAAGATGCTGCGTCTTGATGCTGGCGCCCTCCCCCTGGGCGCCTTTCCTAAATTCGGAGACGTCCGAATTGGATTTCGAGCTTAACACGAGAGTCGTAGCTCTTCTTCTTAGCTTTCCAACGCATTCTCACACGCCTCCATCGGATAAGCATGGACGAAGTTATGGACTGAGTAAAAACGCAACATCCTGAAGTTGGCGCCGTCCTCCTTGGCGCCTTGGGCCGGGATGGTGTGCCCTGATGCTGGCGCCCTCGTGGGCGCCTTGTGCCAAAACTCCGCTTTCGAATGCTGTTGGCGCCCTCATGGGCGCCCTTCCCGGGTGCGGAGACGTCCGAATTGGACTTTGAGCTCAACATGAGAATTGTAGCTCTTCCTCTTAGCTTTCCAACGCATGCTCATACGCCCCCATCGGATAAGTATGCTGTCGGCGCCCTCATGGGTGCCCTTCCTTGGTGCGGAGACGTCCGAATTGGATTTTGAGCTCAACATGAGAATTGTAGCTCTTCTTCTTAGGTTTCCAACGCATGCTCACACGTCCCCATCGGATAAGTATGCTGTCGGCGCCCTCATGGGCGCCCTTCCTTGGTGTGGAGACGTCCGAGTTGGATTTTGAGCTCAACATGAGAATTGTAGCTCTTCTTCTTAGGTTTCTAACGCATGCTCACACGCCTCCATTGGATAAGTATGGATGAAGTTATGGCCTGCATACTAGAGCACCTTCCTGGGTGCCGGCTATGGTACCGGGTCCTCTCTGTGGTTGGCGCCTTGGTACCCTCCTAAGTCGGGGGATCTCCTCGATGGCGATCCCAAACCTTGGTACCCTCCTAGGTCGGGGGATCCCCTCGATGGTGATCCCTGGCGGTGCCCTCGTGGGTGCCGGCTTATGGCTGTCTTCGTGTGAGAGCTGTGAAGCTTTATCCAGTGCCCTGCCAGGCGCCCTCATGGGTGCCAGCTTGTGGCTCCCTGCCTATTCTTCCTAGGGGGAAGTGATGTACATGTCTTGTAGCCACCATCGCCTGAGGAGGGGTTCCCCAGCCGGGTGGAGGCTGTACAGGCAAAGAAGCGAATCTCCCTTCAATCTGTCATGGGTGAGCTTCTTGCTGCAGCATTGTCGGAGTGCGATTGCACAAGAGGTCCCTCTGGTTGGGGCGTGGGTATGGCCATGCTTCGGACACGGGGCCTGAGCTTGGGAGCCAGAGGGTAGCAAGAGAAAGGTTGAATGAGTAGTGATTTGAGAGATAAAAATCTCCCACTGTGGTCGCCAATGTTCTGTACCTAGCAGTATTTTGGTCGGCTGCTGTTGGTAGGTCTCTTGTTGTCCTGGCAGGAGGTCAGTGAGCGCCCGGGGGGCAGGGGGTACCTGCAAAGCCACTCCGACGCTCAAGTCAGTATGAGAATAAGCTAGTGAATTTTCCAGGGAAGAGTGTGTACCTCGTGAGTGGCTATGCGAGCTGGAATTTAGAGGAAATTGCTATTCGTTGTGGATCGTCGGATCAGTGGAGGCGATCTGAACCCTCCAAGTGTATCAGGCTTGCATGTAGCGGATATGGGCCAAGTTGATTGGGCTGATCCATATCTCATCGCTAATCGCACCCCCCTAGTATTGCTAATTGGACCTCTTGGTTGAGTCCAGCACACTTCCATTATTGAAATTTGAATGTGGTGTGGGACTCGTACTGTTTGGACGATCTAACAAGAAATCCTATGATTTAACCATCAAAGTCAATTTATGTGCCATTATTGAAATTTGAATGTGGGGTGGGACTCATACTGTTTGAGAACTCAATTATCTTAGTAGAATGTAATTCAGGTTTTGAAAACAATCAATGTGCTATTGAAGTTAAGTGCATTACCTATTGCTTGTAACTATTTGGCTTGGAAATGCTTCTTAAATGACAATGTGTATTATACCAAAGACTTGATTTGATTTGTTTTGGGTATTTTTGTGAAAACTTGATTTCGATATGGGAATTATGTTTATGGTTGAAGCTTAATCATCTTGTATTCCATTTTTTTTGCGACCTTTTCGATATGCCCCTTCGCGCCTTAGGTCTCTAACAGGAGTTTATCAGAATCTATTCGAATTTAACTCACCCATTAGAGGTTGCGACATTTGCGATGCCGGTTCGCCCATCTAGGGACTCTGACAGGAGTTTATCAGAATCGATCCGAATTTAACTCACCCATCAGAGGTTGCGACCTTTTCGATATGCCGCTTCGCGCCTTAGGTCTCTAACAGGAGTTTATCAGAATCTATCCGAATTTAACTCACCCATTAGAGGTTGCGACATTTTCGAAGCCGCTTCGTGCCTCGTGGCAAAGTTCGATATTAACCTGCGTCGGTCGGGGGATCTCCTTGATGGCGATCCCCGGTGGTGCCTCTGGCGGATATTGACCTGGTTCTACCGTTTCCCCCCAAGTCGAGATTATTCTGGGGGATGGTCTTGACTTGACGTTGTCGTTTAGGATGCCCTCGTAGGTTAGGTTGCCTTTACGGCTCGTGCTGTCGTCGGGTTTGCTAATTTTGTCAGAGGATCACATCAATTATCCTGCTCGTCTATTGATATTTTTTTGCTGACTTGCCTTGATCGAGGTGATTGGTGGTGAGTATGGGCGAGCAACACCACATTTTCTTTTCCTCTTGGCTGATTACATTGAACCTAGGGGGCGAGCATAGGAGAGTGTGAGGGCGAGCGGAGGAGAGTGTGAGGGTGAGCAGAATGACACCATCACTTCACGCGTTACTTTATTTCCTCTCACGCTCATGCATCATTTGAGTTTCTCACGTGCTCGTGCACTATGTTATTTGCTCACGTGCTCGTGCACTATTTTATTTTCTCACGAGCTTGTGAGTGCCGTCATCTTGTTTCCCTTCCTGGGTGCGGAGACGTATGAATTGAATTTCGAGCTCAACATGAGAATTGTAGCTAAGCTTCCTAGCTTTCCAACGCATGCTCACACGCCTCCGTCAGATAAGTATGGACGAAGTTATGGACTACAGACTGAAACCCCTTCCTGCGCGCCGGGTGACATGGTGCAACGTCCTGAAGTTGGCGCCTTCCTCCTGGGCGCCTTGAGCCAAAGTGCAACATCCTGATGTTGGCGCCCTCCTGGGCGCCCTGCGCCATGACGCCGCTTTCTAATTCTGGCGCCCTCCTGGGTTCCTTGTGCCATGTATCCTGGGCGCCTTGTGCCAAGATGCTGCGTCTTGATGCTGGCGCCCTCCCCCTGGGCGCCTTTCCTGAATTCGGAGACGTCCGAATTGGATTTCGAGCTTAACACGAGAGTCGTAGCTCTTCTTCTTAGCTTTCCAACGCATGCTCACACGCCTCCATCGGATAAGCATGGACGAAGTTATGGACTGAGTAAAAACGCAACATCCTGAAGTTGGCGCCGTCCTCCTTGGCGCCTTGGGCCGGGATGGTGTGCCCTGATGCTGGCGCCCTCGTGGGCGCCTTGTGCCAAAACTCCGCTTTCGAATGCTGTTGGCGCCCTCATGGGCGCCCTTCCCGGGTGCGGAGACGTCCGAATTGGACTTTGAGCTCAACATGAGAATTGTAGCTCTTCCTCTTAGCTTTCCAACGCATGCTCATACGCCCCCATCGGATAAGTATGCTGTCGGCGCCCTCATGGGTGCCCTTCCTTGGTGCGGAGACGTCCGAATTGGATTTTGAGCTCAACATGAGAATTGTAGCTCTTCTTCTTAGGTTTCCAACGCATGCTCACACGTCCCCATCGGATAAGTATGCTGTCGGCGCCCTCATGGGCGCCCTTCCTTGGTGTGGAGACGTCCGAGTTGGATTTTGAGCTCAACATGAGAATTGTAGCTCTTCTTCTTAGGTTTCTAACGCATGCTCACACGCCTCCATTGGATAAGTATGGATGAAGTTATGGCCTGCATACTAGAGCACCTTCCTGGGTGCCGGCTATGGTACCGGGTCCTCTCTGTGGTTGGCGCCTTGGTACCCTCCTAAGTCGGGGGATCTCCTCGATGGCGATCCCAAACCTTGGTACCCTCCTAGGTCGGGGGATCCCCTCGATGGTGATCCCTGGCGGTGCCCTCGTGGGTGCCGGCTTATGGCTGTCTTCGTGTGAGAGCTGTGAAGCTTTATCCAGTGCCCTGCCAGGCGCCCTCATGGGTGCCAGCTTGTGGCGCCCTGCCTATTCTTCCTAGGGGGAAGTGATGTACACGTCTTGTAGCCACCATCGCCTGAGGAGGGGTTCCCCAGCCGGGTGGAGGCTGTACAGGCAAAGAAGCGAATCTCCCTTCAATCTGTCATGGGTGAGCTTCTTGCTGCAGCATTGTCGGAGTGCGATTGCACAAGAGGTCCCTCTGGTTGGGGCGTGGGTATGGCCATGCTTCGGACACGGGGCCTGAGCTTGGGAGCCAGAGGGTAGCAAGAGAAAGGTTGAATGAGTAGTGATTTGAGAGATAAAAATCTCCCATTGTGGTCGCCAATGTTCTGTACCTAGCAGTATTTTGGTCGGCTGCTGTTGGTAGGTCTCTTGTTGTCCTGGCAGGAGGTCAGTGAGCGCCCGGGGGGCAGGGGGTACCTGCAAAGCCACTCCGACGCTCAAGTCAGTATGAGAATAAGCTAGTGAATTTTCCAGGGAAGAGTGTGTACCTCGTGAGTGGCTATGCGAGCTGGAATTTAGAGGAAATTGCTATTCGTTGTGGATCGTCGGATCAGTGGAGGCGATCTGAACCCTCCAAGTGTATCAGGCTTGCATGTAGCGGATATGGGCCAAGTTGATTGGGCTGATCCATATCTCATCGCTAATCGCACCCCCCTAGTATTGCTAATTGGACCTCTTGGTTGAGTCCAGCACACTTCCATTATTGAAATTTGAATGTGGTGTGGGACTCGTACTGTTTGGACGATCTAACAAGAAATCCTATGATTTAACCATCAAAGTCAATTTATGTGCCATTATTGAAATTTGAATGTGGGGTGGGACTCATACTGTTTGAGAACTCAATTATTTCAGTAGAATGTAATTCAGGTTTTGAAAACAATCAATGTGCTATTGAAGTTAAGTGCATTACCTATTGCTTGTAACTATTTGGCTTGGAAATGCTTCTTAAATGACAATGTGTATTATACCAAAGACTTGATTTGATTTGTTTTGGGTATTTTTGTGAAAACTTGATTTCGATATGGGAATTATGTTTATGGTTGAAGCTTAATCATCTTGTATTCCATTTTTTTTTGCGTACTCTTCAGATTGTCATTATTTCATTATGTTTGTGATAGAAACTGGTTCACAATAGGAAATACACACAACCAGAAACTGGTTTATTGATACAGAATCTGTAATTAGAAAGCAATTTCACACACAATTCACAAGAGTATGCCCTAGAGAACATATGAGAGTCTCTAATCTCTCCCCAAGCCCAATCCTTACACAAATGACAAGATAACTGTTTCTCAAAATAGTTTCCTTATTTAATACAATCTGATAACTACCCATATAACTGTCTATGCCTATTAATTCAAATAAATAAATAAACACACAACAGTATAAAATACATAAACTGGCGCCTAGTCATGTGCTTGGTCAAAAACTGGCGCCTGGGCAGTAGCCTTGGGTCCTTTCTTTCTTTCATAAACTTTTCTTATGAGAGGTCTAACAATACTCCCCCCCAAAAGAGTCACCTTGTCCTCAAGGTGAAAAGAAGGAAATTGCTCTTTGATGACATCAACTGATTCCCAAGTAGCTGCAAAATCCGGGAGGTCTTTCCATTGAATTAATACTTTAGCAACACCATCAGGAGTATTGCGGACAGATTTGACAGCTTCCGGATAGACTTGGAGTTCCAAATTTTCCGTCAACATTGGTGGGAGAGGTGGTGGATTGACACTAGTTTTAATTGACTTCTTCAATAGAGATACATGGAAGACAGTATGAGTTTTGCTGTCTAATGGTAGTGCCAATTTAAAAGCAACAGGACCAATCTTCTTTATAATCTGATAAGGACCATAAAATCTGGGGCTTAACTTCTCATTTCGCTTTTTGGCAAGAGACTTCAATCTATAAGGTTGTAGTTTCAGATAAACCCAATCATTGACCTCCAATTGCACTTGTGCTTTAACAAGATTTTGCTTTAAATCATGAAGAATCTGGTATCTCTCCTCGGTCATCATGTTAACTTCTTCAACTGATGAAGGAATGGTTGTGCCTTTGAGTAGATGAGGAGGATCTCTGCCATAAAGGGCCTTGAAAGGAGTTAACTTCAAAGAGCTATTGTAATTAGTATTGAACCAGAATTCTGCCCATCCAAGCCACTTCATCCATTGTTTTGGTTTGCTGCCGGTAAGACACTGTAAATAAGTCTCCAAACATCTGTTTACCACTTCAGTCTGACCATCAGTTTGTGGATGATATGCTGAACTGAATTTCAGTTTAGTGTCCGCCAATTATTTAAACAATTTAGCCCAGAAATGACTAAGAAAAACCTTGTCCCAATCCGATACAATGGTTGAAGGAAAACCGTGTAATTTGACTACCTCTTGGATGAATCTTTCAACAACATCCTTAGCTATGAAAGGATGACTCAAGGGAATAAAATGTGAGTACTTTGTTAAGCGATCAACCACCACTAGTATGACATTCTTTCCTTGAGATTTGGGGAGCCCTTCTATAAAATCCATAGAAATATCAGCCCAAACCTATGTAGGTATAGGTAAAGGTTGCAATAAACCTGCTGCAGAGAGAGTTTGGTACTTGTTAAGTTGGCAGGTTTCACAGTTGGTTACAAACTGTTGGATATCTTTCTTCATTCCTTCCCAATACACAATGGCTGAAATTCTTTTATAAGTTCTAAAAAATCCAGAATGCCCACCTGTCAATGAATTATGAAACTCTTCCAGCAACTTTTAGGAATCACTAACCGGCCTTTAAAGAACAGTTTCTTGTCCTTGAAAGTGTATCCAGGATGTGAATTTTCATTCTGCATCAAATCTTGCATAAGTGAGCACAATTTCTGATCATTCTGAATCTCTTGCTCCCATTCTTCTAATTCATCAAATCTGACAGATGATAAGGCAGCATAAGTCATCTTTCTAGAGAGGGCATCAGCAGCTCTGTTCTCAGTACCCGATCTGTATTGAATTTCAAAATCCAACCCCATCAATTTGGATGTCCATTTGAATTGTTCTTCACTCAATACTCGCTTATCTGAGAGGAATTTGAGACTCTTCTGATCAGTCAGGATGATAAAATGACGTCCCATCAAGTAATATCGCCATTTCTGAACTACTAAGACAATTGCCACCAATTCTCTCTCATATACTGACTTAGCTAGTGCTCTATTTGATAAGGTCTGGCTGTAGAATGCTACTGGTCGTCTTTCTTGCCACAAAACAGCACCAAGACCTTTGTTGGATGCATCAGTTTCTAGAGTGAAAACCTTAGAAAAATCTGGGACTGTTAGAATAGGTAATTTTGCCATCTTCTTCTTCAAAGTGTCAAATGAGTTTTGTGCCTCCGGATTCCAATGAAAGCCGTCCTTCTTCAAAAGTTGAGTCAATGGCCTTACAATCTTGCCATAATCCTGCACAAAACGCCTATAATATCCGGTCAGGCCAAGAAAACCACTCAAAGGTTTTGAATCCTTTGGAATGGGCCAGTCCATCATGACTTCTATCTTTTTAGGATCTGCTGCCACACCTGCACCTGAAATGATATGCCCCAAGTATTCAGGTTGTTATTGGCAAAATGAACATTTCTTGAGATTAGCATACAACTGGTGCTGAGTATGCTCAACACTGCTTGTAGATGATTCTGATGTTCTTCTTCGGACTTGCTGTAAATCAAGATATCATCAAAGAAAACTAATACAAATTTTCTCAAGTAAGGCCCCAGCATCTCATTCATCAAAGACTGGAAAGTAGAAGGGGCATTAGTGAGCCCAAATGGCATATCAACAAACTCACAATGTCCGTCATGTGTTCCGAAGGCAGTCTTTGGAATATCAGATTCTTTCATTTTGATTTGATGATAACCTGACCTTAAATCCAATTTAGAAAATATAACAACCCCACCAAGTTCATCTAGCAGTTCATCAAAAATAGGAATTGGGAATTTATCTGGCACAGTAATCTTATTAAAAGCCCTATATTCAACATAAAATCGCCATCCACCATCTTTCTTTTTGACTAGGATAATAGAACTAGAGTATGGACTAACACTAGGCTTAATCACACCAGAAGTTAACATGTCATTCACCAGTTTTTCAATTTCATTTTTCTGGTAATGAAGATACCTGTAAGGCCTGAGATTAGGGATTTGTGCACCTTCTTTCAACACAATGGCATGATCATGTCTCCAGGAGGGTGGTAGTCCTAATGATTCTTGAAAAACATCACCAAACTCGTCCAAAACAGCCTGGCACCATTCTGGCTTCTGAATGTCATTGCTGTCCCGCCCTTCAAGTCCATGAAATTCCAAAACATAGGCCTATCCCGTGTTTTTAACAGCCTTGAAAATCGATTTTAAGGAGGCAGATCCCCTTAAAAGTTCCGGTTCACCCCTCAAAATGTGATACCTATTACCAATAGGAATCTTGATCATCAATTCCTTGAAATTAGCCTTGATTTCACCCAAACTAGATAGCCATTCCATGCCAAGTACCATATCCACACCTCCTAACTCGAATACAAAGAATTATTCAAATGTATCAAGGCCTTGTAATGTTAACTTCAATTTAGGACACATTCCTTCACAAGGTATTTTTCTACCATTGCCTACCTCCACATAATAGGGTGGTGTTTCCTCCACAGTGAGTTGTTCTTCTTTGACCAACAATGAAGATATGAAATTATGAGAGGCCCCGCAATCTATCAAAACAACGACTTTCTGTAACACCCCGGTATTTCTATTGACTAAAAATACCCAAGTGCACATTAGTAACACATCAGAGATATATTCCTGCTTAGACACTGAATATCACTATAAATTTTTTCGCTGAATATAACCCAAACAGTCTTATTTACAACAAGACAATATGATTCTCAGACCATATACCATCAGCATCTATAGTATTCAGTATCATACAAGAAAGCGGAAGAAAGATATACACTAAATACATAATGTTTTAGTATACAGACAACAAAAGGGAAATAAGCTTAAACATAAAGCTAGGCTATCGACAACCAGTCCGAGCTCAACCTACTCGTGCCTCTTGGATTTCCGCTGTCCCTGTGTCTCTGTAAAACAACAACATTTAAACAGTGAGATACAATCTCAGTGAGTTCTACCGAGACCCCTACTAACACTCTCGGTCAAATTATGGATTTGTTTTAACTTAACACGACACCGACTGCATTACTGCTAAACCCCGATGAACGTGTTATAACTCTGCACGACACCGACTGCATTACTGCTAAACCCCGGTGAATCGCACAACAACAAAGTACGGCACCGACTGCATGACTGCTAAACCCCGGTGTATCGCACAACAAACAAAGCACGGCACCGACTGCATGACTGCTAAACCCCGGTGTATCGCACAACAAACAAAGTACGGCACCGATTGCATGACTGCTAAACCCCGGTGTATCGCACAATAAACTTTTAACATAACACCGACTGCGTAACCGCTAAACCCCGGTGAACCCCCCTACCAATTGTGGATACCTTGTGTTGCAGGTAACCTGATATTGCAGGATGTGTTTTGATGATGAAAAAGACAAAGGTAAGATTGACCGTCAAAGTCAATAAAAGTGACTAAACGTCAAAGTCACAATCCAAGACAAGCAAGCCAAGAACTGAAGATTCAAGTTTAAGGGTAGTCCTTAAATATAAGGGTAGTTCTTAGGGTTTGGGGGTGTCTTAGGAAAAAGTGTAAGCTCTTTCAAAAGGTCAGCTCGTATCTCAAAGTCTCACACACTCACAAAGTTTTTTAAGGTGCATGCATATTTACGTAAACATTCTTATTACCTTTTTAAATAACAAAATCGATTTTCCTCATGCATAAACAAATAGCAAAATCGATTTTCAGGCAAACTAGAAAAGATAGAAATCGATTGTCAGGCCATGTCTTATAATACACAAATCGATTTCTGAGCCAAATATTTTTTAAGGGAAGAATCGATTCCCAACCTTTTGCACATAACTGAGAATCGATTCCCACTTGTCTCAGGCAAGCTGAAAATCGATTCCTACATATTTTCACTAAGTATAGAATCGATTCCTAGCCTTCCATGGCACTCAAGAATCGATTTCCCATATTTTACAAACAAAGATAAAATCGATTTCTTACCTAAATAAATCGATTCCTAGATCAAATACATTTTAACAAAGAATCGATTCCTTCATTATTTTCAACGTAAAAATGAATTTCTCATAGCCTATAAATAGGCAGTGCTTCACGATTCATTTTACACACAACACACATCAACCCATTTGTACGAATCAGAAAAAGCTTTTTGAGAAAACTCTTCACGCTTATACTTTTGCTCGTCACGTACCGTTGGTCTGTCTGAGCTGATCTGTTGCTAAGAATTAGTTGGGGTTGTATTCTTCAAGTTGTAATATCTGCCTACACTAGAGGTATTTCTGCATTTACAATTGTTTATTGTTTAATTGTTGTGTTTTGTTCTAGGGAGTGGGGTATCTCTCTAGGGTAGCTGCATGTACTAGGAAGTGGGGTATCTTTCTAGGGCAGTTGATTGTAACAGGGGTGGGGTATCTCTTGTTATTGTTATAATAGATCTGAGGGCTCTCTATAGGTGGGGTATCCTAGGAGGAGAGTGCCTAAGTCTGTAAAGGTTTTCCAAGGCACCTGTAAGCCTTGTTGTTGTTTTAGTGGAAAATCTCACAAGGGTGTGAGGACTGGACGTAGGTCACTAGGAGGTGACCGAACCAGGATAAATCTCTGCGTGCTTTACTGCTTTACTGTTTTACCGCTTTACTGCTTTATACTCTAATTCCTTCGCTTCCTCTTAACCTGCGCGAAAATTGATCTAAGTCATTGAAAAGGGGAAAAACATTTTCAAAAGATCTGAAAAGTTTTTAAATCTCAATTCACCCCCCCCTCTTGAGACTGAAGCCACTTGGTAACAAGTGGTATCAGAGCTAGACTCTTGTATAAAGGGCCTAGCAGCTTCAAGAGAAATGGCTTCAGGTTGGTCTACGCAAGAGGGTGCTTCTCTTACCCGTCCTCCGGGATTCAACGGGAAAGATTACGCATATTGGAAAGAAAGAATGAGAATCTTTATTGAAGGGGTAGACTTAGATGTTTGGGATGCTGTGGAAAAAGGACCCTATGTCCCCACACACTTAGTAGATGGTATTCTTACTATTAAGAGTAGAAATGAATGGTCTGATGATGAGAAAAGAAAAGTGCAACATAATTTACGTGCCAAAAATATTATTACTTCTGCTTTAAGTCCTGATGAATTTTTTCGAGTTTCAAACTGTAAATCTGCCCAAGAAATGTGGGATAATCTCCAAGTTACTCATGAGGGTACAAATGAAGTGAAAAGGGCAAGAACAAATACTCTTATCAGAGAGTACGAATTATTTAGAATGAATACAGGTGAAACAATACCAGAAATGCAGAAAAGGTTCACTCACATTGTGAATCAGTTAAGCTTGTTGGGTAAGTCATTTCCTGTAGAGGATCTAATCAACAAAGTTCTGAGATGTCTGAATAGAGAATGGCAGCCCAAGGTTACTGCTATAGCTGAATCAAGAAATTTAGCTATTATGACTCTGGCTACTCTGTTCGGTAAACTTCAAGAGCACGAACTAGAACTCACTCGCCTAGCTGAGTATGAAAATACAGATAAGAAAAAGAAAAGCTTGGCTCTAAAAGCATCTTGTTCTAGTCAAATTGATGATAGTGACAACTCAGATGATGAAATTGATGAAAATGAAGAGAATATGGCTCTTATGGTTCGGAAGTTCAAAAGGTTCATGAAAGGCAACAACTATCCAAAGAAGAACTTCAAATCAAAAAGGTTCTCTAGCAAAGAAAGTACATCCGGTCCTCCTACTTGTTATGAATGCGGGAAACCCGGGCACATGAAAATGGAATGTCCTAATCTACAGAAAAAGGACTCCAAATCTGAAAAGAAGGCATTCAAAAATAACAAAGGAAGAAAAGCCTACATCGCATGGGAAGACAACTGCATGGATTCATCAGATGAATCAGAGGATGAAGAAGCTCAAGTTGCATTAATGGCTGATCATGAAAGCGAGAATGAAAACGAGGTAATTTCTAACCCTGACTCTTTACAAAATGCATATGATGATTTATATGAAGCTTTCACTGAGTTGCATGATGATTCTATGAAATTAGCTAAGGCATTAGATAAATCAAAGAAAATCATTGCTAATCTTCAAGATGAAGTTAATGTTTTAACTAAAGAAAAACTAGAACTTAGGAAAGAAAATGATAAACTTGTGTATGTTAATTATGCATGTGATAAATGTACAGAACATGAAAAGAAAATCAATGAGCTTGAATGTAAAATAGACAAAATGCCCAAATTGCATCTTAGGATTCAGAGAAATAATTTTGTGAAAAGCAATATGCATCATAGACCTAAGTTTTCCACTAAACCTTATATTAGATGTTACTATTGTGATAAACCTGGACATACAGCTTCTGTTTGCAGGGCAAGAGGTAAGCAAACTATGAAAAAGGTATGGGTTCCCAAAAGGACCATACCAAACACTAACCCACAAGGACCCAAAGAGATTTGGGTACCTAAAACCTTGTTTTGAACCAATGCAGGTATGCTTCAAGGTACAGGGGTCAGATTGGTACCTTGACAGCGGATGCTCAAAGCACATGACTGGAGATATTACAAAGTTCCTAACTCTTACCCCCAGATCAAGCGGTCATGTGACTTATGGTGACAATAACAGAGGAAGAATCCTTGGTGAAGGTAAAGTTGGTAAAGACTTATCTACTGCTATTGATAATGTGCTCTATGTTGAAGGTCTTAAACATAATCTTTTAAGCATTAGCCAACTTTGTGATAAAGGAAATAGAGTAATATTTGACTCAGGTTCATGCATCATTGAGGATAAACAAAGTAAACAAGTTAGAATGATAGGAAATAGAGTAGAAAACATATACATGATGAGTTTAGATAGTGTTTCATCACATAATGCATGTTGCCTCATTAGTAAGGAAGAAAACTCTTGGTTATGGCACCGTAGGACAGCTCATATTCATATGGATCATCTTAACAAGCTTGTGTCTAAAGATCTAGTTAGTGGTCTGCCTAATATCAAGTTTGAAAAAGATAAATTGTGTGATGCATGCCAAAAGGGTAAACAGGTAAAAGTGTCATTTAAATCAAAGAATATTGTGTCTACTAACAAACCTTTGCAGCTGTTACACATGGATCTATTTGGTCCCTCAAGGACAAAAAGTTATGGTGGAAATTACTATGCTCTAGTTATAGTAGATGATTATTCAAGATATACCTGGACTCTCTTTCTGGCAAATAAGAGCGAAGCTTTTGGAGCATTCAAAAAGCTTGCTCGCAGCATTCAAAATGAGAAAGAATTGAAGATTGTCTCAATTCGATCTGATCACGGTGGAGAATTTGAAAATGAAAAATTCGAAATCCTATGTGAAGAACTTGGTATAAATCACAACTTCTCAGCACCTAGAACTCCTCAACAAAATGGAGTTGTTGAAAGGAAAAATCGATCATTGGAGGAACTTGCCAGAACAATGTTAAATGATCATGACATCCCAAAATATTTTTGGGCGGATGCTGTAAGTACTGCTTGTTATGTTATGAATAGAGTTCTAATTAGGCCTATTTTAAAGAAAACCCCCTATGAACTTTACAAGGGGAGAAAACCAAATATTTCACACCTTCACACCTTTGGTTGCAAATGTTTTGTATTGAATAATGGAAAAGACAACCTAGGTAAATTCGATGCTAAAGCTGATGAAGGAATTTTTCTTGGTTACTCTTTATCTAGCAAGGCCTTTAGAATTTTTAATAAAAGAAATAAGGTAATTGAGGAATCTGTACATGTTACATTTGATGAAACTAACCCCAAAAGGCTGGGAAAGGTTATTGATATTGCAGATGAACCTGAAGAGTTAGAGATAGGTGAGAAGAAGAAAGAAGAAGAAACAAAAACCACCTCTCAAGAGAAGTCAGAAGAAGGATCAAGCAGTGAACTTCCCAAGGAATGGAGAATCCCAAGGGATCACTCGCTTGAAAATATCATAGGTGATGTAACAAAAGGGGTAACTACTCGTAACTCTCTTCGAAATGCATGTAATCATATGGCTTTCGTATCTCAAATTGAACCTAGAAATATAGATGAAGCCGTAGTTGATGAACATTGGACTATTGCTATGCAAGAAGAGTTAAATCAGTTTGAAAGAAACGAAGTGTGGGATCTAGTTCCTAGACCTGATAAACACCAGATAATAGGCACAAAATGGGTGTTTAAAAACAAGCTAGACGAATCAGGTATAATAATTAGGAACAAAGCTAGACTAGTTGCTAAAGGTTATAATCAAGAAGAAGGAATAGACTATGATGAAACGTATGCTCCTGTAGCTAGATTAGAAGCTATTCGCATGTTACTTGCTTTTGCATCAATCATGGATTTTAAATTGTATCAAATGGATGTTAAGAGCGCTTTCTTAAATGGTTTTATCCAAGAAGAAGTATATGTTGAACAACCTCCTGGTTTTGAAAATTTCGAAAAACCAGACCATGTTTTTAAACTCAAAAAAGCTCTATATGGTCTGAAGCAAGCTCCCAGAGCTTGGTACGAAAGATTGAGCAAATTTTTACTCAATCATGATTTTCAAAGAGGAAAAGTTGACACTACACTTTTTATAAAAAGGTCAAAAGATGACATCTTACTCGTGCAAATCTATGTGGATGATATTATTTTCGGTGCTACTAATGAATTGCTTTGCAAAGAATTTTCAAGTATTATGCAGAATGAATTTGAAATGTCAATGATGGGAGAACTCAACTTCTTCCTTGGGCTTCAAATAAAACAAACAAACAACGGCATTTTCATATCTCAATCAAAGTACTGCAAAGAACTACTCAAAAGGTTCGAAATGGACAAAGCAAAAGAAATGTCCACACCAATGAGCACCTCATGCTACTTAGACAAAGATGAAGAAGGTAAACCGGTAGAACTAAGCAAATACTGAGGTATGATTGGCTCTCTTCTCTACTTAACTGCTAGTAGACCGGACATCATGTTTAGTGTCTGCATGTGTGCTAGGTATCAAGCAAATCCAAAAGAATCACATTTAGTAGCTGTCAAAAGAATAATGAGATATCTGGTAGGCACTCAAAATGTTGGTTTATGGTACCCAAAAGGTGCCACATGTAGTCTTATTGGTTATTCAGATTCTGACTTTGCAGGATGTAAGTTGGATAGAAAAAGCACTAGTGGAACATGTCACATACTAGGTAGTGCATTAGTCTCATGGCACAGTAAGAAACAAGTCAGTGTCGCACTGTCAACTGCTGAAGCAGAATATGTTGCAGCAGGGAGCTGTTGTGCACAAATCCTCTGGATGAAGCAACAACTTCTTGACTATGGTATAGATCTAGATCATATTCCTATAAAATGCGACAATACCAGCGCTATCAACCTTACAAAGAACCCCGTCCAACACTCTAGGACCAAGCATATAGAGATAAGACATCATTTTATTAGAGATCATGTCCAAAAAGGGGATTGTGTAATCGAATTTGTGGAATCGGCAAAACAGCTAGCTGATATTTTTACAAAACCTTTACAAAAAGAAAACTTTTTCTTCATACGAAGAGAACTTGGAATCATTGATTCCTCTTCATGCTGTTAGATTCGCATTTTATTACATGTTGCCCTCTTTGATCATGACAAAAAGGGGGAGAAGAATAGAGTTCTTAATATGAGTCCTTTTTATATTTAGAATAAGGTTTTGATATTCAGCATGCATTTGCATTTACTTGCATACAGTCAATAAAACAGGGGGAGCATCATGATAGGGGGAGTATCGTATACATTATCTGTTTGAACTAACCTCCCACCTTGAGATGAGTTAATGTTTTGTCATCATCAAAAAGGGGGAGAATGTGGATACCTTGTGTTGCAGGTAACCTGATATTGCAGGATGTGTTTTGATGATGAAAAAGACAAAGGTAAGATTGACCGTCAAAGTCAATAAAAGTGACTAAACGTCAAAGTCACAATCCAAGACAAGCAAGCCAAGAACTGAAGATTCAAGTTTAAGGGTAGTCCTTAAATATAAGGGTAGTTCTTAGGGTTTGGGGGTGTCTTAGGAAAAAGTGTAAGCTCTTTCAAAAGGTCAGCTCGTATCTCAAAGTCTCACACACTCACAAAGTTTTTTAAGGTGCATGCATATTTACGTAAACAGTCTTATCACCTTTTTAAATAACAAAATCGATTTTCCTCATGCATAAACAAATAGCAAAATCGATTTTCAGGCAAACTAGAAAAGATAGAAATCGATTGTCAGGCCATGTCTTATAATACACAAATCGATTTCTGAGCCAAATATTTTTTAAGGGAAGAATCGATTCCCAACCTTTTGCACATAACTGAGAATCGATTCCCACTTGTCTCAGGCAAGCTGAAAATCGATTCCTACATATTTTCACTAAGTATAGAATCGATTCCTAGCTTTCCATGGCACTCAAGAATCGATTTCCCATATTTTACAAACAAAGATAAAATCGATTTCTTACCTAAATAAATCGATTCCTAGATCAAATACATTTTAACAAAGAATCGATTCCTTCATTATTTTCAACGTAAAAATGAATTTCTCATAGCCTATAAATAGGCAGTGCTTCACGATTCATTTTACACACAACACACATCAACCCATTTGTACGAATCAGAAAAAGCTTTTTGAGAAAACTCTTCACGCTTATACTTTTGCTCGTCACGTACCGTTGGTCTGTCTGAGCTGATCTGTTGCTAAGAGTTAGTTGGGGTTGTATTCTTCAAGTTGTAATATCTGCCTACACTAGAGGTATTTCTGCATTTACAATTGTTTATTGTTTAATTGTTGTGTTTTGTTCTAGGGAGTGGGGTATCTCTCTAGGGTAGCTGCATGTACTAGGAAGTGGGGTATCTTTCTAGGGCAGTTGATTGTAACAGGGGTGGGGTATCTCTTGTTATTGTTATAATATGAACCCATAGTCCGCTTTGTTATTAATAAAACATATCCGCACACGTATACTATTGTTCGGCTTTTGGAAAGAATTCAACTTCAAAAGTATTTTATAAAACCCTTTTGAAACATACCCAAAATCATGGCATTATAAGCCTAATATCATTATAGAAGGGTTAGGAAAGGATTGAAAGAGGATTGGAATCGATCGGGATCGTTTCGGGCAAGTTTGGAAAATTTTGGACAGAACACAGCGCACGGTTCGTGCGCCCATACGCACGGGTCGTGCGCCCTGTAATGCATTTTTTTAAAACAGAAACAGAATGACATGCACGGTCCGTGCGCCTGGGACGCACGGGTCGTGCGCTTTTGACAGCATTGTATTTTATCCCGTTTTCGCATTTTTCGTCATTCCGACCAATTCCGATACCTGTTCCAGTCCAGTCCCAACATAAAAACAGTCCAAAAACATATTCAAACAACAATGATCATCAATCAAACAATCCAAAAACCAATTGGACATAAAACGTGATTTTCGTACAAAATACTGTTTTGACAACGAACCAAAACCGAAACACATTTCACAATTTAAGTTTATTAATTTAAAAACCTAAACGTGAGTAAAACTCACCCTTGAAGCGAGAGCCGATACCGGCCGAAATCACCGAGACTTCAAATCTCCAAATAACCACACGAACAATCCCCGCATAGACTTTCACGCTCCGACGACGCCCAAATCCGCTTCCGATCTTTCCGCTCCTCCACCATCCGGCTCGCGAGACTCGAGAAATCCTCGCTCGGTACCAATTTACACCTAGACACCAACAATGGCTCCTAAGGCTCCAAACTCCTCTCGCAAACCCCAAACTCGATTCCTAAACTTTGAGTTTCCAAAATTCCACTTGAGTTCCAAAAAACACTATTCATCATCCCTAACCTCCAAATTGCTCCTATTCACATAAACCCCAAATCTTGATTTTTCAACCCCAACTCACCCAACTAGCTTCCAATCTCCCAATCGAACTTCAATAATCGATCAATCATCCTCGGGTCCGCGCCAAACACCATCCCAAGCTACCCTTGAGCTTGAACCATCCAAAAACCTCAATTCCCTTCAAATTTTCGAAAATGGCAAAGTGAGAGAGAGTGAGTTGATGATGATGATTTTGGTACCAAATCGAAGAGGGAGTAACGCTGACCGTTTTTCGTGTTGGAAGGAAGTCGTTTTGATGAACCGAACTATCCTATTTTTCCTCTTCTTCCTCCTTACCCTTTCTTTTCTCTTCTTTTCTTTTTCCTCTCTTTTCTCTCTGTTTCTCTTCTCTCTGTCTTTCGCTGCCTCCTTTCTTTCTTTTCTTTCTTTTAATTAATTCATTCACTCACCCACACACACATACACGCATACACATATATTTATTAATATATACGCGGTAACGTGGTCTAATTACCATATTGATCTAAACCTCTTATTTCGAATCTAAAACTTCATTGACCTATATTATCCGGTTAACGATCCGATGACAACCAATATATAATTTTAGCACTCAATAAATTTACCGGTCAAGTACTAAAATAATTCAATTGGGTTAACACCCAAATAATTCTACTAATTATTTTGAGGGTGTTACATTCTCCCCGACTTGAAAGAATTTTGTCCTCAAAATTTCGTCAAGTCTTTCATCTGACTAACCGAGAATCGACATTCTCCGAAAGATCCTAAGTTGTTGGAACACAATCTTGAATTAACGAAATAAGTGTAGAAAATCTTCCCAAAGTTGGCACATCAATCTCCAAGTATGATCCACTACTACATTGATACGAACTCTCTGGTTACGAATCTACATGAGAAACTCATCATCCGCCTACATAGGCTTGGCACCGTGTTTGAAAACACTTCCGAAGCTTTATTCCAATTATCCTCGTTTACTCCCCAACTTTGATTGATCTAAATCAAAGGGTTTAATACAAGACACTTGATAGACATACAGGTTGAAAATGAGATCCACAAATCGGTACTCCACGGTAGAGATAAGTACAACCATGATTTTCTCGAAGGGTGTAAACACGATCTCAACAAATCTTCTAAAATCCATAACAGTTTTCGTACACACCGACAATGTGACGAAAAAGTCACTTGTGAAACTTCTTGACTCGCCCCCAGATTTCGAGATAACGCTTTTCAAAAGAAGATGAAGTGAGGGTTTACCAGAAACGTTTATCTTAAACGTAGAAATAAACCGCGGGGACATCAAATAAATTTGAACGTAATGAAAATCACCTAGTTGTTCTCAAAATAACTATCAAACAGAACTCAGAGCTCCTTTTTCCTCTATTGCAACTTCATCACGAGGTTTTTACCATCGACACACCCGATTCCTTTCCAAATTAGTCCATAGCGTTGAGAACTTCTCCTCAACCTAAGTAATCCTCCTAGGATTTTCTTCCTCCATCAGATTTTATTAACCTCTTGATTCGTTCCCAAAATTAACCTTAGCATGCGGGTTTTTACAAAATGATTTTTCAAAACTACTATACCGCACGCCGAGCTTCACTTCGGAAATTTCAAACTCTTGCAAGCAGATCCCTCAATTAATCCATTGATGGTTATTCGCAACGTGAAAAACAGCCAGCAGTTACCTTACTTCCATATTCGTATTCACGTTTGATGTAACACCCCAATTTTTCTTTTTATTATTTTTGTTGATTTTACATGTATGTCTGCTATAGTAATTATAGAGATACGTAAGTGTAGGTTTGATTTATATTTTGTAAATGCCTAGTAGCATTTTAATTTCTTCAAAGTATTTTCTTATTTGAATTATTTAAGTTTATAAATAATTATCTATGAGATATATAGTATTTTATAGATGAAAGTGTGGAATAAGGTGTGAGTATTTGAAAGATTTTTTATAAAGAAAATAATCTAAATAAATTTTTGGGCAATTTACTTTGCAACTCCCGTTTACTTCTCGCACCTCCATCACTTAGAGAATAATTCCATAATAGTTGTTGGCTGCATAGCCTTTTGAAAGAAAAACCTAAGAGTTACGATTCCCTATTTCCAATTCAACTCATCCTCTCTCCTTATCCCCTTCTAACCTCCCTCTTTGGAAAACGCCGTAACCACCACTTCGGAGGATCATTCCGAACACAATGGATCTTGTTTACAGAAGTCAAGGGCAGGTCCGTGACTCCACCGCAAGAGCACATCTTCCTGTTGCCTGGGCGCCACACCCTGTGATGTTGTCTTGCTGTTCCTAGGTTGTTCTGGCGCGGGGGCGCCAAAGTTGTGGCTGCCCGGTTGATGTTGCTGCGTTGTCTCAGGCGCATGGGCGCCAAGGGCGCCAGAATCTGGCTGCCTTGTGCTGTGTTGCGTTGCTGGGCGCCATGGGCGCCGTTTCTTGCTGATTTTCAGCAACTTCGAACTATTTTGTTTTCGAGATATCTTTTGACTCGGGAGTCCGATTGAGATGTTTTAAAATGTTTTGGAAAGCTTATTCAGAGGCCTAGCTGAATATTCTAATTTGAGGCAAAGTGGTCCATTTCTCTGGAAAATTGTTAACCGTTGGTGTAGTCGTTAAATGGTGATGTTTTAAAAAAAAAAGAAAGTTGTATGTCTCAAATACTTTGAAAAATTGTCGTTGTCCTAAATGTTTTGGAAAATAATCGCTTGTCTTCGGTGTTGGGAAAAATCATTGCGTCTCAAATGTTTTGGAAATTGTTGTCCTCTTGGTGTCTTGGTGCGGTTTGAGCTAGGTGTGAAGGCTCCAAGTCTTGGTGTTTCCGTTGTTTCGAATAGTTTGGTGTTTCGGTGTCGTTGGGCTAGGTGTGAAAGCTCAACTTTGGTGATATTTGGTGATTGACTTTGGGGATATTTGGTGATTGACTTTTGGTGATATTTGGTGATTGACTTTGGTGATTGTCTGTGTGCATTCATGGTGTCGCATACATCATGTGCATTTATTTTGGTGAAGGCCTTTGGTCTTGGAGCTAGGTGTGAAAGCTCAAATTTTTCTAAAACTGGTGAGCCTGGTGTGAAAGCTCAATTTTTGGTGAATTGGTGAGCCTGGTGTGAAAGCTCTCAATTTTGGTGACGCCTCTATTTACAGGCAAAAACTTTCGGTGATTTGGTACCACATGCATATGCCCGTTGGTGTGGGTTGCATTCATTCATTTACGCATACTTTAGGTGATGACTGTTGGTGATAATTTTGGTGATGTTTTTGGTGATGAATATTGGTGATAATTTTGGTGGTGTTTTGGTGATGACTAATGGTGTTGATTTTTGGTGATATTTATTGGTGATTGTAATTGATGTTATTGTCGTTGCTGTTGTTACTATATGTTGTCATTATTGTCGTTGGGGTGACTATCGTTGTTGTTGTCGTTGTTGTTGTGTTGTTGGTTTTGTTGATGACACTGATTGAGATAATATTAACTGTCGTGATGTGATTGTCGTGCCGTGATAACTTTGATGCCATGACCTAAGTATATACTGCTTTTCATACGACTTATTATATAGTGTGATATCTCACCCCTTCTGTTTGAATGTTACCCCTATGTTGGTAACGTGCAGGTGATCACAAGTGAAGGCGTATTTACCTTCGCTAGTCGAGTCTTGAGTCGTCGCTCTGATACGTAGCACTCGGGGGATGAACACTAGTTTTAGTTATTGTGGTTACCGTTCGGTTTTGGATTTTTGCAAAGATGTTATAATTGTACTATTCGAATTTTACTTTTATTTCCGCTGCATGGTGAACAGAGTCATTGTTGGCTGAACAGGTGTTTTGGGTTCGTCCCAGTTATATTGTGCTATGTATTCGCACTACCTTCATGAATAAATGTTGTTGTTGGCGTGTGATGAAAATTGGTGAAAATGTGACATCCCTTGTGGGTGTAGTGAAAAGAAAAAAAAATGTTTTTGAAACTCTGATATTTTAATAATAATTACCGGATAGAAGAGGGGTGTTACATTTAGTGGTATCAGAGCAGTTTCGGTCTGTCCGGCCAAGTTGTCAAGTTATTGTGTCATTGACGATCAAGTATTGTTATTTAGTTCTAACTATTGTTTGGGTTGTAGTGATAAGTTAAGATGGCTGGAAGGAACGATGCTGCTATCGCTGCTGCTTTGGCGGCTACGGCTCAGGCCGTGTGTTATGTGTCTATTCTGTTTTCTCTGTGTGAACTCTGTGATTTTCCTTTTATTTTATATTTGTTGTTCCCTGAATTCTGACTTCATTAGTCCGAGCTTCTAGGATTTGACATTGTAGTTGTCATAAAATTATTGGTGTTGTGTGCTCTGAGTTCGTGCATGACTGACTAAGTGCTTTAGTGAATTGTTATGTTTGAATTTCTTGCTACTTATAAATTTGAAAGATTGTAGTTTTGTTACCTTAATTATTTGGTTATGTGAGTAGGAGGGACTGATCACCCCAAGAACTCACAACCAATGAAAAAGGCGACAAACTCTTTGTTATTATCTTTATTTTGGATGTGAACTAATTTTGTCAAAAAAAAAAAACTAATTTTATTTTGATTAGTTAAGGAGCGTGTTCACCTTTAAGTTTACTTTATTTTAATTATTTAACTTGTTTATTTCAATGTTCAATGTTGTGAACTTGCACTACAACAGAATAAATTAAAAAGATCGCCAAATGAGGAGCGCTTTTCTATCGGGCGCTCCCTATTTCTAACACGGAAGCTCAATGAGGAGCGCTTTTCTATCGGGCGCTCCCTATTTCTAACACGGAAGCTCAATGAGGAGCGCTTTTTTTCTGAGCGCTCCCTATGTTTTACGCGTCCTCCACAATGAGTAGCGCTTCGTGGTTCAAGCGCTCCCTATGTGTTACGCGTCCTCCACAATGAGTAGCGCTTCGTGGTTTAAGCGCTCCCTATCTGTTACGCGTCCTCCACAATAAGTAGCGCCTTGCTTCGCGAGCGCTCCCTATTTCTAATATATTATTCCTTTCCTCCTTATTTTTCCTCCTTCCCGTTGAAACCTAACTGTTCACTCACTCTTCCAGCGCTGTCGTTCACTGCCTCCCGTCCCTGTTCACTCACTCTCATCGCCTCCCCTTCGCCGCCGTTAACAGCGCCGTCCCTGTTCACTCACTCTCGTTTGCTGCTACGGTTTCTCCTTGAACGTCGTGCGCCTCCCTCCTCTGTTCGCTCACTCTCATCGCCTCCTCTTCGCCGCCGTCAACAGCGCCGTCGACCAAGCCAACGACGCCTCCCTCCCCAGTTCACTCACTCTGTCTCGTTTGCTGCTTCTGTTTCTCCCCTTGCCGCAGCTCGTTCTCCCTTGTTGTCTCGTAAGTTACTCTTAGCTTTCACATTATTTTGATAATTTTTCTTTTATTTTCTCAGTGCAACTGTAATGTGTGCAAATTGCAAGGTGGTTTTTGTGATTGAGGGCTGGGGATGTTAGCCTTCTTCACCATTTTCTGGTTTTAAAAACATTTTACTAGTCATTGAATTTTGATACATGTTTGTTCATATTAGGAAGTTCTCTTAGACGATAATATTGGTTAAATATGGATCGAAAGTGGATGTCTGCAAATCGGTTTTCGAAGGAATATGTCGATGGAGTAGAATATTTTGTTAACTTTGCTGTTCGACGATTGGGAACTTCTATGAATATCAAATGTCCATGTTTACAGTGTTGTTATGTAAACTCAGTTACCGCAGTTGAGCTTGCAGGACATTTAAGGGCCTACGGGATCGATCAAAGTTATACTTGTTGGACAATGCACGGTGAGGAAAGAGGTGAATCTTCGAATATGAATAATAATTCCGAGAGATGTGAATCTTCGAATATGAATAATAATTCCGAAAATTATAGATTTGATGGCGACCAACTTGAAGAGATGACAAAGGCAGTTGAAGATGATCTTAATGATTCCCCTCAAAAGTTTGAGAAGTTGATAACCGATGCAGAGACACCTTTGTATGCGGGTTGTACTGAGTTCACAAAATTATTGGCGGTGATAAAGTTGTATAACTTGAAAACTTGCCACGGATGGACGGATAAGAGCTTTACTGAATTACTCGCACTATTGAAAGATATGTTGCCGAAGGATAATGTGCTCCCTTCTCGGACGTATGATGCAAGACAAATGTTAGGGTCAATTGGCTTGAATTATGAGAAGATACACGCTTGTCCCAATGACTGCATATTATTTCGGAATGAACATTCCTTGTTAAAGTCGTGTCCTAAATGTAATGCATCGCGGTATAAGAAGAAAGAATCTGCTCCAGAAAAGGTGTTGTGGTATTTTCCTATAATTCCTAGATTTAGGCGCATGTACCGTAATTCAGAAGATGCAAAACACTTGACTTGGCATGAGGATGAAAGGATTAAAGATGGCTTGCTACGACATCCGGCGGATTCTCCGCAATGGAAAAAAATTGATATTGATTATCCTGATTTCGGGGAGGAACCAAGAAACCTTCGACTTGCATTGTCTGCTGATGGATTTAACCCATACGGTATACAGAGTAGCTCTCACAGTACATGGCCCGTGATTTTGGCGGTTTATAACTTACCTCCATGGCTTTGTATGAAACGTAAGTATATGATGTTGTCTTTGTTAATTTCTGGGCCTAAACAACCGGGAAATGATATTGATGTATACTTGGCTCCTTTGATTGAAGACTTGAAGCTAATGTGGGAGACTGGCGTAGAGGTGTATGATGGGTTCAGAGAAGAGAGTTTCACCCTAAGGGCTATGATTTTTGGCACAATTAATGACTTTCCAGCATATGGCAATTTATCTGGTTACAGTAACAAAGGTCAGTGTGCCTGCCCTATATGTGAAGATAATACAGATTGGATGTGGTTGGAACATGGTAAGAAGAATATCTACCTTGGTCATCGTAGATTTTTGCTTCCAACTCATCAGTATCGACTGTGGAGAAAGGCATTCAATGGGAATTCAGAAACCCGTAAAGCCCCCCCACCTTTGACAGGTGAACAGCTTTTTGAAAAGGTGAAAGATTTGAACATTAAATTTGGGAAGCCTTTTGCAGGAGAGCTTGCCAAACGAGGGTGGAAGAAAAAGTCGATTTTCTTTGAGTTGCCATACTGGAAGTCATTACATGTAAGACATTTCATTGATGTGATGCATGTTGAAAAAAATGTCTTCGAAAGTGTCATTGGTACCTTACTCAATATGCCAGGAAAGACTAAAGATACCATCAATGCAAGGTTGGACTTAGTTAGTATGGGGTTGAGACCCGAATTGGGTCCGATAAAGAAGGGTACACGTACATATCTACCTCCGGCAGCTTATACTCTATCTAAGAAGGAGAAAATCATCTTTTGTAAGTTTCTTCATGAAGTTAAAGTTCCAGAGGGGTACTCTTCAAATGTTACAAACCTTGTATCGATGAAAGACCTCAAGTTGAAGTCTCTAAAGTCCCATGATTGTCATGTTCTCATGGAGAATTTGTTACCCATTGGTATACGATCCATTTTGCCCAACAAAGTGCGTCAGGCCATAACTAATCTTTGTTTCTTCTTTAAGGCGATTTGTAGTAGAGTGATTGACCCTGGAAAGTTGCCAGCGTTGCAAAGATCAATTACTGTCACATTATGTGAACTTGAGATGTTTTTCCCACCTTCATTCTTTGACATAATGATTCATCTAACAGTTCATCTGGTTAGAGAGACACAATTGTGTGGTCCATGTTACATGAGATGGATGTACCCTTTTGAACGTTACATGAAAATATTAAAAGGATATGTTAAAAACCGATCACGACCTGAGGGTTGTATTGCTGAGCGCTACATAGTCGAAGAAGCTATTGAGTTCTGCACTGACTATCTATCTAGTGTTGAATATTCTGTGGGGCTACCAAGAGAGCGTCACACAAGAAGCGTTTGTAAAGGAATGACAGGAAGCAAACTAGTGATGGTCTCAAGGAGGATTCTGGAGCAAGCACACTTATATGTTCTGCACAATGACAGTGAGGTTGATTCATATGTTGAAACGCATATGGACATGCTTAAGAGTGATTACCCAAGTAAAGGTGAAGTTTGGCTAAGAAAAGAACACAATAGGAGTTTCATAGTGTGGCTAAGAAATCATATTTCTTTAGAGTTTGCTTCGAATCCTACCTTGATTTCTGATAGATTGAGATGGTTAGCAAAAGGTCCAAATATACATGTTTTCTCTTTCACCAGCTATTTACAAAACGGGTACACATTCTATACAAAAAACCAAGATGATCAGAGTAAAATGCAAAATAGTGGGGTGACTCTTGTAGCTCAATCTATGCATACATCAGGTGCCAAAGACAAAAATCCCATTTATGCGAATATGTCATACTTTGGAGTCATTGAACAAATATGGGAGTTGGATTACAATATTTTTCGTGAGCCTGTGTTCCAATGTAAGTGGGCTGACAATAATAATGGTGTACAGATTGATGAGTCGGGGTTCATGCGAGTGAATTTCAACAAGTTAGGGTATAAAGATGAGCCTTTTATTTTAGCCTCGCAAGCTCAACAAGTGTTTTATGTCACTGATCCAGTTGATATCAATTGGTCCATTGTTCTATTGACAAACAAAAAACTATTGGTTAATGATATTGGTGATAAAGCACCCGAAGATGTTGATATTGAGGATGACCCTTTCTTTGGGACATCACAACCAATACTAGGGGAAACTACTTCAAAAGAGGATGTTGTGTATATTAGAAAAGATCATAGTGATGGAATCACGCTTCGTCGAAAACAAAGTACCAAGAAGCGAAAAGAAAAATATCATAGGAATAAACAAATTGTAAATAAAACTGTATTGAGGAAAAGGAAAAGGTAATCTAACTTACTTTTAGACTTATTTTGCTTGTCTCTTCTTTATTCATCTTCAAATTGTATATATTAAGTTACTTTTTCATTAATATATCGCAGATCAGATGACATTGCATAGCGATGATAGTGGGCATGATAGTGCTGATGCGAGTGATCATGAGCCCCCAAAAAAGGCCACTCGCCGTGGAATGACCGTAAAAAAGAATATCATCAACCGGCAAAGTAAAGGACTTCCAAAACTTCCGGTAAGATATATACTAATTAACTAAATTTATAACTATTTGTTATCTAATTGTTATCTAATTTACGTAAGTAATAATGTAGGTCCAATGGAATGTTAAAGGCCAACCAATTGGTCGAAATGGTAAACAGTTGAGTACTTTCATTGGTACTAAAGTGAAGCAAACGGTACCGATTACAATCAATACATGGAATGATAAACGTAATCTCGCTTTGGAAAGACTCAAAGAGGAGCTATGGTGTATGATTCAGGTATATAATTTTGAATATATATAGTTATCTTCTTATATAATTATGTAACCATATATTGATAATATTTTCATTGTTGTGTGTAAGCAGACTTATTTTGATGTTGATGAGTCTCGGAAAGGATTCTGTCTTATGAAAGCTGGAAAGTTACATAGGAAGTTCAGAACTACTCTAAAGAATAAATGGATGACAGATGATGAAGGGAACCTCTTACACCATCCCCCACCACTATATAGTGAGATTATAAATCAGGAGGATTGGAATGTCTTTATAACCAAACGCACCGAAGATGAAGACTTCTTGGTTTGTACAATTACCTTTTAACTTAACTATATTTGACAATTATTATGCATTAATTAATGTATATTTATGTGTCTATACAGACATTATGCAATGAAAATCGAGAGAGAGCAAAAAGTCCTGATTACCCTTATAGAGGCGGTGTTAAGGGTTATCAAGACATTGAAGAAAGAATGGTAAGGACAACATCCTTTATTTCAACTTTTACTATTATTAATCAATCTTTTGATATATTTATTAACAATTGGTAAATTTTAACAGCTAGTGGAGGTGGGGAAAGATCCAACTGAAGAATCCGTTGACCGGCATGTTTTGTGGCTAGAAGCCCGAGTAAGCAAAGATGGTGTGATTAAAGATCCAAAAACGAAAGAGGTGTCTCAAAGAATTGTAAGTACGATAAAATTAAAATTGTTTCGTAATTTTGATTATAGTTATAATGTCTAATAATGTTTAATACTTATTGTGAATTAGGAGACCATATCACAATCAGTAGAACAAGGACAAACAACTGATTTTGATGGTGGGAATGACATCCTTAGCCGTGCTTTGGAACTTGAAGAGTATTCGGGTCGTGTGAGGGGTACTGGATTTGGTGTTACTCCGACATCTTTTTGGGGTCCAAATAGGCCTAAAAAAAAAGAAACTAAAGAAAGACAGTTGGAGCAATTGGTGTTCAAGCTAATGGATGAAGTTGCCGATTTAAGAGATAGAGTTGGACCAAGGATTGATCAACCATCCCCTAAGCTAGATAGCTTCAGAGATAGTTGTACCATTGCGTCTAATGAGGTATTTATCTTTAAATTCTCTTTTCTTTGTACATATTACATCAATTTATTCATATTCTAATTTTTGTTTATCATTGATTTAGGGTAACAATAATGATTGTAAACTATATATATCAAACCCTCCTAAATTAGTTGCAAGGGGTTTAATTTGTAATGAACTGGGCGCTTTATTGCACAATCTACCCATTCCCGAAAATCATGTAAGAGTCAGAGTTGACGTTGCAATTGTGGGGGATGCAAACTTGCCTGTACCAGTAAACAGTATAGGGATCATGACTGTGGATGATGCAATTGGTACTTTTGTGGCATGGCCAATAAACCTCATTAATGTAAGTGACAGTATATTTGTTAGTAATTTATTAACAAATATATTTATTTCCAACTATACTTGTTACTAAATAGTTGTTTTTTCAAAAATATAGGTATCTCAACGGACAAAATCTAAAGTTAGTGGGAATGTTGAAAGATCTCGACCTTCTAATGTTGGCAAGTCAAAAGTTAGTGGGAATGTTGGTGGGAATGTTGGTGGGAATGTTGGCAAATCTAAAGCTTCTGGGAAAGAGATTGAATCCCGACATTTCCAGTCTATTGCTGGCAGATCTTCTAGCAATGCCATGGACTTTATCAGTTACTTAAAAATTCATGCGTTAAACCACTTGGATAGTGACGCCATGATCGAGGCATTTATGGATAGAGGGATTTTTGGAGAGGAGCAAGTGTTAACTTTGAATCAAGAGGAACTCAAGGCGGTATATGATCATGAGTGGGCAAGTGCGACTAGTATTAGAGCATATATCAGGTACTTATCTATTGATGTTTTTATTGTTATTATTATTATTATTATTATTTTAATTTGTATACATTTTTATTAAAGGTATTTGTACTATGAGATATTGGTCCCAACGGAACAAACACAAAGATATGTGTTCATATGCCCTGAGACTACTTTTCTACTTAACATCCCTCTGGATAAAACAATGCCACAAGACTATATAGACAAGTGCAGGGAACAAATGGAAAGAAACAAGGTAGAAGTGAAAGCCAATATCGATCGACGCTTGGCGCTATCGCATGAATTAAACTGTGATTCTTTGTTTTTTGCACCCATAAACTTAGGGTGAGTGATTTAATCTATATCAGTAGTATATAATATGTATTTGTGAAATAATCATTGTTATTAATTTGATTATTCAAAAATTTTATAGGACTCATTGGATATTGTTGGTGATTGATCCCAAAAAAGACCTGATTAGCTATTTGGATTCACTGCTGGGACATTACAACAACTACCCCAAGTTGGTGGGAGTATTTAATAGGTTTGTTATTAGATTCTTTGCATATTTCATATTTTAGTTTATCTATGTATTTCGATTAATATAGTTATATATATATGATGTTGTTTCAGTGCTTTAGCAACTTATTGGGGATTGCGTAATGTCAGGACTTCGTACAGAAAATCAACATCTTCTACAAAATGGAAAGCAATAAGAGTAAGTTTATAATTAATATTCTTATGCATATGTTATTTAATTAAATTTAATAACTAATGTTTTGTTTCATAGGGTCCCAAACAATCAAATGGCGATGATTGCGGGTACCATGTAATGAAATTTATGAAGGATATCATCACTCGCCAACAAATGACAATCCCAAACAATGTATGTAATTTGATAATTTGTTTTTTAACAACTAATTAAATATTTAATTGATATTTAACTAATTTTAAGTTTATTTTCTTTTTTCAGTATTTTCCTGAATATGTGTCTGGAGCTCCAATGTCTGATGAGGAAATCACCGAGGTCAGAGGAGAGTGGTGTCGTCATGTTATCAATTTGATTCATGCAAATCGAAATTGATGTAAATTTTATAGTACCTCATTGGATATGTTGTAAATTTTGTTGATATTTTGGTACATGAGCATTTTGTTGAATTTTGGTACTTGACATCCCTTCTTTATAGAATTTGGTTTGAAACATATGTTGGATAGTTGGATAGATATCTGTATGCTGGAAAACTGGTTGCTGGTTGCAGGGAAGCTGAGAATTGGTAATTGGTGTAAAGTACCTCATTGGATATGTTGTAAATTTTGTTGATATTTTGGTACATGAGCAATTTGTTGAATTTTGGTACTTGACATCCCTTCTTTATAGAATTTGGTTTGAAACATATGTTGGATAGATATCTGTATGCTGGAATTGGTAATTGGTAATATGCAGGGAAGCTGAGAATTGGTAATTAATTGGTAATACTGGCAATAGGTAATACTGGCAATAGAGAAGAAACAAGCAAAACTTTTTTGAAAAAAACTTAGGAATAGGGAGCGCTTTAAGAGAAAAAGCGCTACTTATTTGAAACAAAATTAGGGATAGGGAGCGCTTTAAGAGAATAAGCGCTACCTATATAAACTGAATGAGGAGCGCTTCTTAAATAAAGCGCTACTGATGTTCCTCAGCGCATTAGTCATGAGGAGCGCTTTGTATAAAAAGCGCTACTCATGCGTTATTTTCAGGAGCGCTTCCTGAGCGCTACCAAAGAGAAACAACCAAGAGTAGCGCCAACATCAGTAGCGCCCGAAAGCGCTACTTATGGGGAAAAAAAAGCGCTACTTATTAATAAATCTGTTGTAGTGTTGCTTGATTATGAAATATCATGTACTACACTTATATGATAATTAAAATTTAGTTTATCCTATATAACTTGAATTATACTAAGTGCATGCTAACAAAATTAATAGTTTAATCATTTTTGAGATATTTCTCTAAGTGGGTTAACTAAATTAAATATCATATATACACGCATATGAATCATGTTTGTTTCTTTCTAATTAGGATGTATAACGTTTGTAAGAGTTTTAATAAAAATAAACTTAATGTATAGACTTCTATGGTAAGTTAGACATTAAGGGTGTTTTACTTGTGTTTTAATTATACTTCATGATTTACTATTAACTGTCTTGGCAGAATTATATCTTCCATTTAGTCTTTCACAAAAAAAAAGTAAAAACTACTTGTTAGTTGCTGCGTTGTGATGACAAGATTAAAGGCAATGCCTATGTGTGCAAATTTTTATACGTGTTTATTTTACCAGGTTGCGTCAGTTATTATGCGTTGTGATGACGGGAGTGTTGGTTATTAAATTCTAGTTACTTGTGTGTCTTGTAAATATGTGTTATTCTATGTGCAGTCATTGAAGATAGAAATTTCTTAAATCTTATCTCAATTTCTGCATCTTCATTGAACTTTGTTAGTGTTTTGTGCTTTGGTTGAAAGTAAATAGTTATGTGACTTAAGAGTTAGAATCAATACCTTAAGTTGAGATTCATGAGATATGGTAAAACCATACTTTTTTTTGGTGAACTACTGGATATGCAACTTCTATGAAAATCAGTATAGAATATTATTAGTAACAGTGACAAGTAGGCCAATTTTTTTAAATTGAGATAAATATGACTTGGATTTTGAGCTTGGAAGGTGACCTCTCGAAGTTGGAACTTAAATGAGTAAACTCATAGTAACTATCGTTGAGAGTGTAGTATCCAAATAATGGACTGATAGTGTTTGGGTAGTATGGTGAAACTTTGGTAACCTATAGAATAGAATATTGATTTAAGACTAAGTATGTAAAGATGGGTGCATGATTTGTTTCTTAGTGTACCAAGATTAAAGCGGGATTAGAATCATGTGAATCTTCGAACAAATTGAGAGTGAGTAGGTCCATCTTATTACAGAGATTAGCGCGATTTTCGAGGACGAAAATTCTTTTAGGAGGGGAGAATTGTAACACCCCAATTTTTCTTTTTATTATTTTTGTTGATTTTACATGTATGTCTGCTATAGTAATTATAGAGATACGTAAGTGTACGTTTGATTTATATTTTGTAAATGCCTAGTAGCATTTTAATTTCTTCATAGTATTTTCTTATTTGAATTATTTAAGTTTATAAATAATTATCTATGAGATATATAGTATTTTATAGATGAAAGTGTGGAATAAGGTGTGAGTATTTGAAAGATTTTTTATAAAGAAAATAATCTAAATAAATTTTTGGGCAATTTACTTTGCAACTCCCGTTTACTTCTCGCACCTCCATCACTTAGAGAATAATTCCATAATAGTTGTTGGCTGCGTAGCCTTTTGAAAGAAAAACCTAAGAGTTACGATTCCCTATTTCCAATTCAACTCATCCTCTCTCCTTATCCCCTTCTAACCTCCCTCTTTGGAAAACGCCGTAACCACCACTTCGGAGGATCATTCCGGACACCATGGATCTTGTTTACAGAAGTCAAGGGCAGGTCCGTGACTCCACCGCAAGAGCACATCACCTCTCTCCTAAGTTGCGATTTTTGGATGCTCAACCCCCTTGCCATTGCTACTGCTCAGAGTAACAATTCTGCCACCATTTGTTTGAGTTCACCTTACAAAATATTAATAGAGTCAATAGAAACAGAGATTTACTACGTGATTGAGCTTTTAGAAGATCGTGTTTGTTGAACCAAACTATGTAAGGGATTGTTGGCTGATAGGTTGTTGTTTTAAATACAAAAAAAATAGAAGAGAAGAAATATTATCAAAGTAATGGGACTGACTTTTGAAGAAATAGTTTCTAAGCAAGGAAGGAATTAAGCAAAAGCTTACTGTCAAGAACACTTGTCCTTGTGAGCTCGTTGCCGAACAATTAAATATGGACTCGTTAGTTGTGTGGAGTGCCTTGTCGAAATTTCATATAATTCAGTATTGTACGAGGTCGTCACTGTAACACCCTAAAATTATTTAATTAATTTATTTAATTAAATAATTGGGGATTTAAATTAAATTATTTGATGTAATTCGATTAATTAGAATTTTTATTTATTTTGGTGGTATTAGGAGGGAGTGGAGGCGCCACTTGCATGACTTGGGCTTAAGTGGAAAGCCCAAGCCCATGATCCACAATAGGCGAAGTGGTTAGTTGGAGGGGGGCTAGGGTTTGTGGCATTTTGCGAAATCAAAAGAAAGAAAGAAAGAAAGAGCGTGAGATAGAGAGAGAGCTGGGAGGGGCGCCGTAAGGAGAGAAGAGGAAGAGGAGAGAAGTCGCAAGCAAGGAAGAGCGAGGAGCGTGATTTTGTTGCTGTGATCCTGTGCGTGGCTATCTCCGGAGTCTCCGTTCTTCAATTTCGAGGTTAGGGGAGCTCTATCACTCTATTTAATAGTTCATATGATGAGTCCTAGATCTAGGGTTAGAATAGAGTTCTTGATGCATTGTTGATGTTGGATTTCGTATTTAGATGTATGCGAATTGATGTATGCATGATTCTTGATGCTTTCTTGATGTTTTGTTGATATTGACCATCATATGTATGTGTGTATGCGAAGTGGGATTGGTCATGAGACTGAAATTCTTGATATGTATGCGTTGTGTTGGTAAATTGTGACATTCGATTTGATCATGAAAACTGAAATTGTGTTGGATGTTGCTTGTGTTGTTCGCGAAGTGGGATGATGGTGTATAGGCGCCTAGGGCGCCAAGGGGATAGGTAAGACATTGATCAATTGAATTTTTAGAGAAATTAATTAAATTAAGTGTATATTTTGGTGGCTGGAAAAATGTTGAGTTTTCATGATTTGGAATTGCGGAGAAAACAATTTTTGGTGTTAAAAGGTGTTTTGGAAAAATTCTGGGCGTTGTTGCTGGTTTCTGGGTGCTGGGCGCTGGCGCCTGTGCTGTGTTGTTGTTGCGCGTGGGGGCGCGCCTGGGCGCTAAGCGCCCGTGTCTGTGTGTGTTGCGCGCTGTGCGCGCCTGGGCGCTGGGCGCCCGTGTTGTGTGTGTGCGTTGTGCGCGCCTGGCGTGCGTTGTTGCCCCTGGGCGCTAGGCGCCCGTGTCTATGTTGCTTGTTGCGCTGTGTGGCGCACTGTTGCTCCTGGGCGCTGGGCGCCTGTGCACTCGTTGCCTGGTTGCCTGGGCGCCTAAGGCGCCTGTTCCCTGGACGTTGCCTAATTTTTTTTTTTTCAAAATTGTTTTTATCATAACTTTTGACGTAGACGTCCGTTTTGAACGATTCAAAAAGTGTCGTGAAGCTTTTTCCGCTGTCTATCCATGTGTCCAATTTTTAAAATGGAAAATTGTTATTTTCTGACTGTTTGTGGGCGCCCAAGTGGCTGTCCCCGGTGGTCGTCCCAGTGACATTGAAAAATGACGTGGAACTCTTTAAAAATCCCTTTTGGTGTATAAACAACAGTTTTAAACACGGTAGTGTCAAAATGACTGTTTTGCCCCTAGTGGCCAAAGTTAATGATAATGATGTGTAAATGACGAGGATGCCCTTGGTGGCTAGTCAAATGACTGTTTTGCCCCTAGTGGCCAAAGTTAATGATAATGAGGTGTAAATGACGAGGATGCCCTTGGTGGCTAGTCAAATGACGTTTTTTCCCTCAGTGGCTAATGTTTGAGTAAATGATGTTCATGTGTAAGTGTCAATTGGGGCCTGAGTGGCTAAGTGGGGTTAAGGTCTAAGTGGCCTAGTGATGTTGTGTGATGATTATGAATTTGGCAGGTGCTGTGCTCCGTGCGAGCAAACAGGTAAGTGATGGGTCACATTGTTGACTATGATCTGAGTAATTGTGTGATTTTGTGAAGTGAGTGGTGCATGTCATAGAGTCTCATGCCCATATGCATAAAACCCAGTGATGTTTTGAGGCCTGAGTGGCTAAGTGATGATGAGGCCTGAGTGGCTAAGCGACGTTTTGTGAAAAGGTACCTTCATGCATATACCCGCGAGTGGGTTGCATTTCATAAATCTACATGACATGAGATGAGTTTGTACATGATGTGAATGATGACTGTGTTGTGGATGTTTTGTGTATTGGATGCTGATTATTCTATTGCGTAGCCTGTGATTAGTGCTTATCATGTTTTCTATTATATAGACTGAAATGATGCTCACCCTTTCCTGTTTGAATGTTGCCCTCGTGTTGGTAACGTGCAGGTGATTCCCAGTGAAGGTATTAGCTTCACTTTTCGAGTCGAGTCGTCATGCTCTGATACGTAGCACTCAGGGGGGATAATGAACTCGGCCTTTATTAATGATTTTTGATTATTTTGTCCATGTGGACTATTTGGTTATGTTTTACAAATTTCCGCTGCGTAGTTGTTTGTGTTATGAGAAGTTTTATAAGTGACGTTAACCATGAGGCTTGAGTTTTTGATATTGTGATGTGCTACGTGGACGTATTAATTTGAGTTAAACGGTTTTTAAAGTTGGATAAGCGACGTTTGATTTGAGTACGTGTAACATTTCCTATGAACGAGATTTTTCAAACTCTGATTTTTATAAACAAATTGACGGGTAGAAAGGGGTGTTACATTAGTGGTATCAGAGCAGTTCGGTCTGTCCGGCCAATGTTGTCCTGTCATAGTGTCTTATGACATTAGATTAGTTCTAAATCTTTAGTTTGTGCTGCAGTGATAGTTCGTAATGGCTGGAAGAAACGACGCTGCTCTTGCTGCTGCATTGCAAGCTATGGCTCAGGCTGTGCAGGGTCAGCAAAATGTTGGTGATAATGCTGGTTTTAGGAGTCTGACTACCTTCCAGAGGGAGAATCCGCCCACCTTTAAGGGCAAATATGATCCGGATGGTGCTATGGCTTGGCTGAAGGAGATCGAGAGGATTTTCAGGGTGATGGACTGTACTGTTGAGCAGAAGGTCCGCTTTGGTACCCACATGTTAGCCGAGGAGGCCGACGACTGGTGGTTGGCTACTAGGCAGAGGTTAGAGGCTGTGCAGGAAGAGATTACTTGGGAGGTTTTCAGCAGGGAATTTCTGAGAAAGTATTTTCCTGAAGACGTCCGCGGGAAGAAAGAGATAGAGTTTTTGGAGCTGAAGCAGGGTGGTATGTCTGTGACTGCCTATGCGGCAAAATTTGTGGAGCTAGCCAAATTTTATCCACATTACAGTGAGGCTACAGCTGAATTTTCTAAATGCATCAAATTTGAGAATGGGTTGAGGCCTGATATTAAACAGGCCATTGGATATCAGAAGATTCGTGTGTTCGCAGATCTGGTTGACAGTTGCAGGATCTTCGAGGAGGACAGTACTGCTCGCTACAAAGCTACTTCTGAGAAAAGGGGCAAGTTTCAAAGTCGAAGCAAGCCGTATGAGGTTCCTGCGGGTAAGGGTTATCAGAGAGCTGCTGGAGGTAAGGGTTCTGGTGGGGGAGATGCCCCTGCTAGCATCGTCTGTTATAAGTGTGGCAAGCCTGGCCACAAGAGTACTACATGCAGGTCGGATGACAGAAATTGCTACCGTTGTGGTAAAAAGGGTCATATGGCAGCTGAGTGTAAAGTCAAGGATGTGGTGTGTTTCAACTGTGGTGAGTCTGGGCATATCAGTACCAAGTGTACAAAGCCGAAGAAGGAAAGGTCTACTGGGAAGGTATTTGCATTGGCGGGAGAGGAGCCTGATGATGATGATGGTCTGATTAGAGGTACGTGTTTTATTAATGGTACTTCTCTGAAGTTGCCTAATCCAGAGGAACCGTTCGTTGTGTATTGTGACGCTTCGAAGATGGGTCTCGGTGGTGTGTTGATGCAGGATGGGAAGGTCGTTGCGTATGCGTCGAGGCAATTGCGGATTCATGAGAAAAATTACCCTACGCATGATTTAGAGTTGGCTGCTGTGGTATTTGTGCTTAAAATTTGGAGGCACTACCTTTATGGTTCAAGGTTCGAAGTGTTCAGTGATCATAAGAGTCTAAAGTATCTGTTCGATCAGAAAGAGTTGAATATGAGACAGCGTCGGTGGTTGGAACTCTTGAAGGATTATGACTTTGGTTTGAATTATCATCCCGGCAAGGCTAACGTCGTGGCTGATGCTTTAAGCAGAAAGTCTTTGCATATGTCGGCTATGATGGTGAGAGAATTAGAGTTAATTGAAGAATTCAGAGATTTGAGTTTGGTTTGTAAAATGACACCTCGCAGTGTCAAGCTGGGAATGTTGAAGATTGATAATGATTTCCTGGGCAGCATCAGAGAGGCTCAGAAGTCAGATGTTAAGTTAGTGGATTTAATTAATGGGGTTGGTCAATCTGAAGATGAAGATTTCAAATTAGATTCCAGTGGTGTGTTGAGGTTCCGGGGGAGGATCTGTGTTCCTGACGATGAAGAGATGAGAAAGGCAATTTTAGAGGAAGGTCATCGTAGCAAGTTGAGTATCCATCCTGGAGCAACGAAGATGTATCAAGATCTGAAAAAGATGTTTTGGTGGTATGGTATGAAGAGAGATGTGGCGCAATTTGTGTATGCCTGTTTGACCTGTCAGAAATCTAAGGTAGAGCATCAGAAGCCTGCAGGGCTAATGCAACCGTTGGAAATACCAGAGTGGAAATGGGATAGCATAGCAATGGATTTTGTGACGGGGTTACCAAATACAGCTAAGGGTCATGACGCTATTTGGGTGATCATTGATAGGTTAACGAAGTCTGCTCACTTTATTCCTATTAATATCACTTATCCGGTGTCGAGGTTGGCAGAGGTATATGTCAAGGAGATTGTGAGGCTGCACGGTGTTCCGAAGAGTATTGTGTCAGATAGGGATCCGAGGTTCACTTCCGAGTTTTGGAAGAGTTTGCAGAAAGAATTGGGTTCTAAGTTAAAAATGAGTTCGGCGTATCATCCCCAGACCGATGGTCAGTCAGAGAGAACAATTCAGTCGTTAGAGGATTTGTTGAGGGCTTGTGTATTGGAACAGCGGGGTTCATGGGATTCATATCTTGCGTTGATTGAGTTTACCTATAACAATAGTCACCATTCCAGTATCGGGATGGCACCGTTTGAAGCATTGTATGGTCGAAAGTGTAGGACGCCATTATGTTGGTATGATTCGGGAGAGAGTGTAGTTTTGGGACCGGAGATTGTCCGGGAGACTACGGAGAAGATCAAGATGATCCGTGAGAAGATGAAGGCTTCGCAGAGTCGTCAGAAGAGTTACCATGACAAGCGGAGGAAGGATTTAGAGTTTCAGGAGGGTGAGCATGTGTTCTTGAGGGTTTCTCCTATTACCGGTGTTGGTCGGGCGTTGAAATCGAAGAAGCTCACTCCTCGATTTGTTGGTCCTTATCAGATATCCGAGAGAATTGGAAATGTGGCTTATAGAGTGGCTTTACCGCCAAATCTTTCGAACTTGCACGACGTGTTTCACGTGTCGCAACTTCGGAAGTATGTTTCGGATCCATCTCATGTGATCCAAGTGGACGATGTGGAGGTGCGGGATAATCTCACTGTGGAGACGATGCCCGTAAGGATTGAGGATCGTGAAGTGAAGGCGCTTAGAGGCAAAGAGATTGCATTAGTGAAAGTGGTCTGGCTAGGAGCTGCCGGCGAGAGTATGACTTGGGAGCTAGAGAGCAAGATGCGCGAGTCCTACCCAGAGTTGTTTGATCAGGTAAATTTCGAGGACGAAATATTCTAAGTGGGGGAGAGTTGTAACACCCTAAAATTATTTAATTAATTTATTTAATTAAATAATTGGGGATTTAAATTAAATTATTTGATGTAATTCGATTAATTAGAATTTTTATTTATTTTGGTGGTATTAGGAGGGAGTGGAGGCGCCACTTGCATGACTTGGGCTTAAGTGGAAAGCCCAAGCCCATGATCCACAATAGGCGAAGTGGTTAGTTGGAGGGGGGCTAGGGTTTGTGGCATTTTGCGAAATCAAAAGAAAGAAAGAAAGAAAGAGCGTGAGATAGAGAGAGAGCTAGGAGGGGCGCCGTAAGGAGAGAAGAGGAAGAGGAGAGAAGTCGCAAGCAAGGAAGAGCGAGGAGCGTGATTTTGTTGCTGTGATCCTGTGCGTGGCTATCTCCGGAGTCTCCGTTCTTCAATTTCGAGGTTAGGGGAGCTCTATCACTCTATTTAATAGTTCATATGATGAGTCCTAGATCTAGGGTTAGAATAGAGTTCTTGATGCATTGTTGATGTTGGATTTCGTATTTAGATGTATGCGAATTGATGTATGCATGATTCTTGATGCTTTCTTGATGTTTTGTTGATATTGACCATCATATGTATGTGTGTATGCGAAGTGGGATTGGTCATGAGACTGAAATTCTTGATATGTATGCGTTGTGTTGGTAAATTGTGACATTCGATTTGATCATGAAAACTGAAATTGTGTTGGATGTTGCTTGTGTTGTTCGCGAAGTGGGATGATGGTGTATAGGCGCCTAGGGCGCCAAGGGGATAGGTAAGACATTGATCAATTGAATTTTTAGAGAAATTAATTAAATTAAGTGTATATTTTGGTGGCTGGAAAAATGTTGAGTTTTCATGATTTGGAATTGCGGAGAAAACAATTTTTGGTGTTAAAAGGTGTTTTGGAAAAATTCTGGGCGTTGTTGCTGGTTTCTGGGCGCTGGGCGCCTATGCTGGGCGCTGGCGCCTGTGCTGTGTTGTTGTTGCGCGTGGGGGCGCGCCTGGGCGCTAAGCGCCCGTGTCTGTGTGTGTTGCGCGCTGTGCGCGCCTGGGCGCTGGGCGCCCGTGTTGTGTGTGTGCGTTGTGCGCGCCTGGCGTGCGTTGTTGCCCCTGGGCGCTAGGCGCCCGTGTCTATGTTGCTTGTTGCGCTGTGTGGCGCACTGTTGCTCCTGGGCGCTGGGCGCCTGTGCACTCGTTGCCTGGTTGCCTGGGCGCCTAAGGCGCCTGTTCCCTGGACGTTGCCTAATTTTTTTTTTTCAAAATTGTTTTTATCATAACTTTTGACGTAGACGTCCGTTTTGAACGATTCAAAAAGTGTCGTGAAGCTTTTTCCGCTGTCTATCCATGTGTCCAATTTTTAAAATGGAAAATTGTTATTTTCTGACTGTTTGTGGGCGCCCAAGTGGCTGTCCCCGGTGGTCGTCCCAGTGACATTGAAAAATGACGTGGAACTCTTTAAAAATCCCTTTTGGTGTATAAACAACAGTTTTAAACACGGTAGTGTCAAAATGACTGTTTTGCCCCTAGTGGCCAAAGTTAATGATAATGATGTGTAAATGACGAGGATGCCCTTGGTGGCTAGTCAAATGACTGTTTTGCCCCTAGTGGCCAAAGTTAATGATAATGAGGTGTAAATGACGAGGATGCCCTTGGTGGCTAGTCAAATGACGTTTTTGCCCTCAGTGGCTAATGTTTGAGTAAATGATGTTCATGTGTAAGTGTCAATTGGGGCCTGAGTGGCTAAGTGGGGTTAAGGTCTAAGTGGCCTAGTGATGTTGTGTGATGATTATGAATTTGGCAGGTGCTGTGCTCCGTGCGAGCAAACAGGTAAGTGATGGGTCACATTGTTGACTATGATCTGAGTAATTGTGTGATTTTGTGAAGTGAGTGGTGCATGTCATAGAGTCTCATGCCCATATGCATAAAACCCAGTGATGTTTTGAGGCCTGAGTGGCTAAGTGATGATGAGGCCTGAGTGGCTAAGCGACGTTTTGTGAAAAGGTACCTTCATGCATATACCCGCGAGTGGGTTGCATTTCATAAATCTACATGACATGAGATGAGTTTGTACATGATGTGAATGATGACTGTGTTGTGGATGTTTTGTGTATTGGATGCTGATTATTCTATTGCGTAGCCTGTGATTAGTGCTTATCATGTTTTCTATTATATAGACTGAAATGATGCTCACCCTTTCCTGTTTGAATGTTGCCCTCGTGTTGGTAACGTGCAGGTGATTCCCAGTGAAGGTATTAGCTTCACTTTTCGAGTCGAGTCGTCATGCTCTGATACGTAGCACTCAGGGGGGATAATGAACTCGGCCTTTATTAATGATTTTTGATTATTTTGTCCATGTGGACTATTTGGTTATGTTTTACAAATTTCCGCTGCGTAGTTGTTTGTGTTATGAGAAGTTTTATAAGTGACGTTAACCATGAGGCTTGAGTTTTTGATATTGTGATGTGCTACGTGGACGTATTAATTTGAGTTAAACGGTTTTTAAAGTTGGATAAGCGACGTTTGATTTGAGTACGTGTAACATTTCCTATGAACGAGATTTTTCAAACTCTGATTTTTATAAACAAATTGACGGGTAGAAAGGGGTGTTACAGTCACAACAGGTAAGGGTGGGGTTCTATCTCTATAATTGGGTGTATGAAGGGCTCTATGTAGAAAGATTTATGGAACCCTAGGTGATTAAGTTAGAAAACCTTAGTTGTAGGAAATATGTTTGATTGATGATGAATGAAGGTGAATTGTGATGTTTGAGCATGATTGATAATGACTGAATGTGATTGTGATTGATTTAATATACTTGATGATGAACTGAACACAAAAAAATATGTGCCTGTTCCTGTTGCCTGGGCGCCAAGGGCGCCACACCCTGTGATGTTGTCTTGCTGTTTCTAGGTTGTTCTGGCGCGGGGGCGCCAAAGTTGTGGCTGCCCGGTTGATGTTGCTGTGTTGTCTCAGGCGCATGGGCGCCAAGGGCGCCAAATGTGGCTGCCCAAAGTTGCTGCTGTTGCTGTGTCTAGCGCAGGGGCGCCTCGGGCGCCAGAATCTGGCTGCCTTGTGCTGTGTTGCGTTGCTGGGCGCCATGGGCGCCGTTTCTTGCTGATTTTCAGCAACTTCGAACTATTTTGTTTTCGAGATATCTTTTGACTCGGGAGTCCGATTGAGATGTTTCAAAATGTTTTGGAAAGCTTATTCAGAGGCCTAGCTGAATATTCTAATTTGAGGCAAAGTGGTCCATTTCTCTGGAAAATTGTTAACCGTTGGTGTAGTCGTTAAATGGTGATGTTTTAAAAAAAAAGAAAGTTGTATGTCTCAAATACTTTGAAAAATTGTCGTTGTCCTAAATGTTTTGGAAAATAGTCGCTTGTCTTCGGTGTTGGGAAAAATCATTGCGTCTCAAATGTTTTGGAAATTGTTGTCCTCTTGGTGTCTTGGTGCGGTTTGAGCTAGGTGTGAAGGCTCCAAGTCTTGGTGTTTCCGTTGTTTCGAATAGTTTGGTGTTTCGGTGTCGTTGGGCTAGGTGTGAAAGCTCAACTTTGGTGATATTTGGTGATTGACTTTGGGGATATTTGGTGATTGACTTTTGGTGATATTTGGTGATTGACTTTGGTGATATTTGGTGATTGACTTTTAGTGATATTTGCTGATTGACTTTTAGTGACATTTGGTGATTGACTTTTGGTGATATTTGGTGATTGTCTGTGTGCATTCATGGTGTCGCATACAGCATGTGCATTTATTTTGGTGAAGGCCTTTGGTCTTGGAGCTAGGTGTGAAAGCTCAAATTTTTCTAAAACTGGTGAGCCTGGTGTGAAAGCTCAATTTTTGGTGAATTGGTGAGCCTGGTGTGAAAGCTCTCAATTTTGGTGACGCCTCTATTTACAGGCAAAAACTTTCGGTGATTTGGTACCACATGCATATGCCCGTTGGTGTGGGTTGCATTCATTCATTTACGCATACTTTAGGTGATGACTGTTGGTGATAATTTTGGTGATGTTTTTGGTGATGAATATTGGTGATAATTTTGGTGGTGTTTTGGTGATGACTAATGGTGTTGATTTTTGGTGATATTTATTGGTGATTGTAATTGATGTTATTGTCGTTGCTGTTGTTACTATATGTTGTCATTATTGTCGTTGGGGTGACTATCGTTGTTGTTGTCGTTGTTGTTGTGTTGTTGGTTTTGTTGATGACACTGATTGAGATAATATTAACTGTCGTGATGTGATTGTCGTGCCGTGATAACTTTGATGCCATGACCTAAGTATATACTGCTTTTCATACGACTTATTATATAGTGTGATATCTCACCCCTTCTGTTTGAATGTTACCCCTATGTTGGTAACGTGCAGGTGATCACGAGTGAAGGCGTATTTACCTTCGCTAGTCGAGTCTTGAGCCGTCGCTCTAATACGTAGCACTCGGGGGATGAACACTAGTTTTAGTTATTGTGGTTACCGTTCGGTTTTGGATTTTTGCAAAGATGTTATAATTGTACTATTCGAATTTTACTTTTATTTCCGCTGCATGGTGAACAGAGTCATTGTTGGCTGAACAGGTGTTTTGGGTTCGTCCCAGTTATATTGTGCTATGTATTCGCACTACCTTCATGAATAAATGTTGTTGTTTGCGTGTGATGAAAATTGGTGAAAATGTGACATCCCTTGTGGGTGTAGTGAAAAGAAAAAAAAAGAAATGTTTTTGAAACTCTGATATTTTAATAATAATTACCGGATAGAAGAGGGGTGTTACATTTGACCTGTCAAACGGCATCTCATAATGCAATCTCATTGTTAATCTTCACAAAGAAGAGATTAACAAACTAATACCTTGCCACTAATACATCTGCTTTATATCTCTGTACATCGTGGTGGATCCAGGGTGTACAGAATATACACTTCGGTGCGCTTCCTCTAACACTTGCCTTCTATTGTTCTCATCATCGGGCGCACAGATTCTACCGTTGAAACAACTGACTCCATCACTTTTCATGGAAAAATCTGGAAATACCTTTTGTGATTGTAGCTTGTCATCAACTTCCTGTGCTAAGCGTATAGAATCCCTTAGGGGACTAGAGATCCTCATATGGCTCAACACTAATCGGTTCCTCCTTGATCTTGAATTCAAATTTAAGTCTCTAAAAGACTCTGATAATTCCATCTCATGCATCATAAACTCGGCCATGTGGATGGATTTCCTACTCAGTGCATCAGTTACAACACTGACCTCTCTTGAATGCTACATCAACACAAATTTATAATCCTCCAGAAACTCAACACACTTCTCTGCCTGCTATTCAGTTCTTTCTGATCAAACAGATACTTTAAACTTTTGTGATCACTAAAGGCATCGAAACGAGACCCATACAGGTAACGTCTCCAAATCTTCAGTGCGTACACAATAGCTGCCAACTCCCAAATTATGAGTCAGATAATTCCCTTCACGAGTCTTCAATTTCCTGGATGCACGAGCTACCACCTGTTGATTCTGCATGAGAACACATCCTAAACCCTTCCCTGAAGCGTCATCGAAAATTTGAAATTCCAATGACGGATCCGGAAGAATCAGGATTGGAGCAGAAGTCAAAATCTTCAACTCTTGAAACATTCTTCACAATCGGCATCCCACGTAAACGGATGACCCTTACGAGTTAACCGAGTAAGTGGAAAACTAACTGTGAGAACCCTTGAACAAATTTCTCATAGTAACCGGCCAGGCCCAAAAACTTCTGATCTCTGTGACTGAGGTTGGTTGCTCCCAATTCAACACGGCTTCTATTTTTTCCTTTCGACTAACCACACCAGAGCACTCCTTAGCGAAGTACTCGGCCGAATGAATTTCTTTAACATCGACTCTTCAAGTTGAGACTTCATTTCCTTTAATTCGAAAGAAACATTCAATAAGAAACAATAGATATTGATCCCGTGCCAGGAACCAATTCTACAGTAAACTCTACCTCTCGCTCTGGAGGTTCATAAGAAACTTTATCGTGAAAACATCCAGAAAGTTATTCACAACCTGAATGTTCGCCAAATCTAAACTAGTTTCAGTGGATGCAGATAACATACTAACATGTGCTTCCGCACCTTGGAATGAAGATTGACCGTCTAAGGTGAACTAGGTAACTGCTTCAAAATTTGTCCTAGACAATTCCACTGATTCTGAAGCGAAGCTGATAGTTGATTAACACAGTCGATGGCAACATGATTTGCAGTCATCCAATTCATACCCAAAATGGTGTCCACACTTCTCGTAGGCAAACAATAAATTCTACAACGAAATTTCCGCCTCCTACGACAAGTAGACAATTCTATACAAAGATTAGGTCTGGACACGACCCTTAGCAGTAGTTAAGATGGTTATCGACTCGGATAGCGAAGATAAGGTTAATCCTAACTGATCTACTCACGATTGAGCTATTATATAATGGGTTGCACCCGAATCGTGTAATATACTAACGGAGTTATTGAAAACTGATCTCATACTCCTCAGTAGATTGTCTGCAGTGGTAACTGTCTAAACATCCAGAATGTTGACTCGTCCTTGCCTTAGAGCTGCTTGTAACTCCTTGAAACTCTTCCTTATTGGGAACTCTTTACCATAGTGACCCTCTACATTTCTATAATAGCACCGATTAGATCTTCGCTTGCAATCACCGCTGTGAGGCTTTCCACAGTTAGAACATCTTCTAACCTTTGAAGAATCAAAGAATTGCATTTGCTTTTCCTTTGATGAAATTATCTTAGGACTTTGCATTCGGAGTTGATAATTCAACTACCTTCTTTCCTTTCCCATATTTCCTATGAGATCATCCTCGGCGACATAGGCTGATTGTACCAAGGCAACATAATTGGTAATAGTATAAGAACTGAGACCCTAAGTCATAAAAGCACTGAGGCCCTTCTTATACCTCCGCATTCTCCATTCGTCATCCGGAGCTTACTTTACCACTTGGAAAAACTGAGACAACTTCTCAAACTTGGCGGTGTATTCTTCCACCGTCATGTCACCTTTCCTGAGGATGCACCGGTTGGAGATTCCGGTTTTGGTCGAGGACTGCGTCTTGATCATCCAGTCATAATTCCGCTTATGATGCACTAAGTATTAAGTTGATCAGGCTCAATGTCTCTTAGCATCACAAGTGTAATTACAACAAGGACTCACAAGGAATCGACTCAACCCTAAACTAAGTCCGACTAGGTCGAACTGCTCTGATACCAACTGTAACACCCCGGTATTTCTATTGACTAAAAATACCCAAGTGCACATTAGTAACAGATCAGAGATATATTTCCTGCTTAGACACTGAATATCACTATAAATTTTTTCGCTGAATATAACCCAAACAGTCTTATTTACAACAAGACAATATGATTCTCAGACCATATACCATCAGCATCTATAGTATTCAGTATCATACAAGAAAGCGGAAGAAAGTTATACACTAAATACATAATGTTTTAGTATACAAACAACAAAAGGGAAATAAGCTTAAACATAAAGCTAGGCTATCGGCAACCAGTCCGAGCTCAACCTACTCGTGCCTCTTGGATTTCCGCTGTCCCTGTGTCTCTGTAAAACAACAACATTTAAACAGTGAGATACAATCTCAGTGAGTTCTACCGAGACCCCTACTAACACTCTCGGTCAAATTATGGATTTGTTTTAACTTAACACGACACCGACTGCATTACTGCTAAACCCCGATGAACGTGTTATAAGTCTGCACGACACCGACTGCATTACTGCTAAACCCCGGTGAATTGCACAACAACAAAGTACGGCACCGACTGCATGACTGCTAAACCCCGGTGTATCGCACAACAAACAGAGTACGGCACCGACTGCATGACTGCTAAACCCCGGTGTATCGCACAACAAACAAAGTACGACACCGACTGCATGACTGCTAAACCCCGGTGTATCGCACAATAAACTTTTAACATAACACCGACTGCGTAGCCGCTAAACCCCGGTGAACCCCCCTACCAATAGTACATTCTCCTATTGGCATGGAGCCTAGGGTAAGGGATCATGACTGCCCCGCCTAGTATGTTACACATGGGTCGTCACCCAACTCGATACATATACAAACATATATCTACAATCATATGAACCCATAGTCCATTTACATTATGCTTTACCACGTAGGACTCATAGTCCGCTTTGTTATTAATAAAACATATCCGCACACGTATACTATTGTTCGGCTTTTCGAAAGAATTTCAACTTCAAAAGTATTTTATAAAACCCTTTTGAAACATACCCAAAATCATGGCATTATAAGCCTAATATCATTATAGAAGGGTTAGGAAAGGATTGAAAGAGGATTGGAATCGATCGGGATCGTTTCGGGCAAGTTTGGAAAATTTTGGACAAAACACAGCGCACGGTTCGTGCGCCCATACGCACGGGTCGTGCGCCCTGTAATGCATTTTTTTAAAACAGAAACAGAATGACACGCACGGTCCGTGCGCCTGGGACGCACGGGTCGTGCGCTTTTGACAGCATTGTATTTTATCCCATTTTCGCATTTTTCGTCGTTCCGACCAATTCCGATACCTGTTCCAGTCCAGTCCCAACATAAAAACAGTCCAAAAACATATTCAAACAACAATGATCATCAATCAAACAATCCAAAAACCAATTGGACATAAAACGTGATTTTCGTACAAAATACTGTTTTGACAACGAACCAAAACCGAAACACATTTCACAATTTAAGTTTATTAATTTAAAAACCTAAACGTGAGTAAAACTCACCCTTGAAGCGAGAGCCGATACCGGCCGAAATCACCGAGACTTCAAATCTCCAAATAACCACACGAACAATCCCCGCATAGACTTTCACGCTCCGACGACGCCCAAATCCGCTTCCGATCTTTCCGCTCCTCCACCATCCGGCTCGCGAGACTCGAGAAATCCTCGCTCGGTACCAATTTACACCTAGACACCAACAATGGCTCCTAAGGCTCCAAACTCCTCTCGCAAACCCCAAACTCGATTCCTAAACTTTGAATTTCCAAAATTCCACTTGAGTTCCAAAAAACACTATTCATCATCCCTAACCTCCAAATTGCTCCTATTCACATAAACCCCAAATCTTGATTTTTCAACCCCAACTCACCCAACTAGCTTCCAATCTCCCAATCGAACTTCAATAATCGATCAATCATCCTCGGGTCCGCGCCAAACACCATCCCAAGCTACCCTTGATCTTGAACCATCCAAAAACCTCAATTCCCTTCAAATTTTCGAAAATGGCAAAGTGAGAGAGAGTGAGTTGATGATGATGATTTTGGTACCAAATCGAAGAGGGAGTAACGCTGAACGTTTTTCGTGTTGGAAGGAAGTCGTTTTGATGAACCGAACTATCCTATTTTTCCTCTTCTTCCTCCTTACCCTTTCTTTTCTCTTCTTTTCTTTTTCCTCTCTTTTCTCTCTGTTTCTCTTCTCTCCGTCTCTCGCTGCCTCCTTTCTTTCTTTTCTTTCTTTTAATTAATTCATTCACTCACCCACACACACATACACGCATACACATACACAGATATTGTAGACAAGGTACATTCAAAGTGGAATGCTGGAATTAACAAGACAAAGGCGTTTAGGGCTAGGAAAATGGCTTATAATCTGGTTGATGGATCCTTTAAGGAACAATATAAGAGATTGTATGACTATTGTCATGAATTAATTCGATCCAACCCAAATAGCACAGTTAAGCTGAATGTCCAAGATACTGTTGGAGGTGAAGGTGAAGAGTATGTGGATAGGCCATTGTTGCCTAGTTTTCAAAGGCTGTACATGTGTCTTGAAGGTTGTAAACTAAGTTTTATGAGGTGTAGACCAATTATTGGTCTAGATGGTTGCTTCCTTAAGGGTTATTATGGTGGTCAGATTCTAGCAGCTGTGGGTAGAGACCCAAATGACCAGATGCTGCCTATTGCTATTGCTGTAGTTGAAGGGGAGACTAAAGATTCTTGGTCATGGTTTTTGGATCTGCTTGTTAATGATCTGGGTGGTCCAGGGGTCTGTCAGCATTACACATTTATTTCTGATCAACAAAAGGTATGTTTCATATTAGTCCCTTATGTATTTAATTTGTTTCATATTAGTCCCTTATCAATTTAAGTTGTTTCATATTAGTCCCTTTATTAATTTAAGTTGTTTCATTTAAATCCTTATGCAGGGATTATTGCCAGCTATGGATGAGTTGCTACCTGGCATTGAAAAAAGGTTTTGCGTAAGACACTTGTATAGAAACTTTAGAAAGAAGCATCCAGGAAAGTATCTTAAAGAGTTGATGTGGAAGGAAGCAAAGGCAACATACCCACAAGAATGGGAGAGGCACATGTTGGAAATGAAGGCCCGAAATGAGGCAGCATACAGGGACTTAATTAGGATACCTCCTAGGTTTTGGAGTAAATCTAGATTTCCATTTACCTCAAAGTGTGATGTCCTTGTAAATAACATGTGTGAGACATTCAACAGTGTCATAGTTGGGCCAAGAGGAAAACCAATTGTGACTATGTTGGAAGAAGTAAGGAATTACTTCATGGAAAGATGGGCCTCAAATAGGATAAGAATTGAGAACTACCAAGGAGATGTGTTGCCAAGAATAAAGATGAGGTTAGAAAATGAGAAGGAACAGTCAAGATTCTGGTTGTGCAGGTATACTCTTTAAGTTTCACTTTGGTCCCTTTATGATCTTAATTGTTTTCACTTTGGTCCCTCACTATTTTGGTACTTAATAGGTTTGCTGGTGTTGAAATATATGATGTGAGGCATGTAAACTATAGTGGGGACAAGTTTGTGGTCAACCTTACTCGGAGGGAGTGTTCTTGTCGAAAGTGGATGCTCACGGGGATTCCTTGTTGTCATGTGGTAACCGTTTGCAATGACAAACATCAAGATCCTGAGGAATTCATTCCTGTCTACTACAGAAAAGCCACTTATGAGGCATGCTACCATCCCATCATTTATCCAACAAATGGTCAAAATCTTTGGCAACAAACTCCATACCCAGACATCCTCCCTCCTCCACACAAAAAACTACCAGGTACTGATGATGATTACTTGTGCAGCTCTTTCTGTTTTACTGTATTGTTCAAGAATAAATCCTAGGTAGTTAATATGTATTACTTTATAGGTAGACCAAAAAGGGCACGGAACAAAGATGGAGATGAAAGGCAAACTGCATCTGAAAATGTGACCAGAAAGGGATGGGGTGGTAAGTGCAGTAAATGCAACCAGCCTGGGCACAACTCAAGATCTTGCAAAAATGCTCCAACTGTTACATCACAAACTGCACCAACTGGAACATCACAAACTGCACCAACTGGAACATCACAAACTGCACCAACTGTTACACCACCCCAAACTGCACTTCCACAAACTGTATCAACACAAACTACCACCCAATCACAAAGTGTACCAACTCAAACTACCACCCGATCACAAAGTGTACCAACTCAGTCTACCACCAAAACACAAACTGCAGCTACAGCTACAAGGGCAAAGAAAACACTTGGTGTAGCCAAAAGGAAGACTGGTGTTGCTACAAAAACTGGTGTTTCTGCTACTGTCCAACCAAAAACTGGTGTTGCTGCTACTGTCCAACAAAAAACTGGTGTTGCTGCTACTGTCCAACCAAAAACTGGTGTTGCTGCTACTGTCCAACCAAAAATTGGTGTTGCTGCTACTGTCCAAAGAAAATCTTTTAGGCCAAAACTTCCAACATGGAAGAGGCAGTGAATGATATAGTCATGTTTAGTGGGGTTTTAATCCTCTTTTTGTTGTTTTGAATGTGAATGTTTAGTGGGGTTTTAATCCTCTTTTTGTTGTTAAATTGGCTGGATGTTGTTTATTAATAGCCAATAGACCTGATGAAACAAGATATTTGGTCACTTTTAATAGACATTAAGTTTGTATGCTATGTTTCATATTGGTCCTTCATGTTTATAAGTTGGTTTCATTCCAGTCCTTTATCGTTTATATAATGATTTCACTTTGGTCCCTCATTTTTAACTACTATATAAAGCAATAGAACTTAAACAGAAGGCGAAATAGAAGGTCCAAAAACCATTAATTACACAACTTAAACATTACACAATTACACAGATTTTCCAGATTTGATAACAACCATTAAAGCTACTACCAAAAGGAAAATACTATACAATGCAATTTTCAACAAATTTTTTGTGGACTCTACATCATTCTTCATCTCTTTAATAGTCTGTCTAAGATTGCCTATCTCCATTCCTTTTTTGCTACAATCTGCACATTCGGTCACTCCATGTTGTCTCTCAACACATTCTGTTTCTCTTGGTGTTGTCTGTGTCTGAGGAGGCCATGGATCCTTGATCCATTTCATATATGAGCATCCAGGATCATCTTTAGACTGTGCAAACAAACAAAGATAGATCAAACTCAGATTTTGCATTTTTAAAAGAAACTGAGAGGGACCAAATTGAAACAAGTTAAACATTTAGAGGGACCAAAATGAAACCAAGGAAAAACAGAGAGGACTAAAATGAAACAAAGGAGCATCATCAGAGAACCCAGATCTGGAACTCAGATCTGCAACAATGGCGAAATACAAGCTCCAAAAACCATTAATCTTACCACGAAATGCCTACAGCCCCAGAATTTCCTTCCCTTGTTTGTGGTTTCTTTCTTCACAGTTCGAATAACACATTTCTCCCCACAGTAACATTCAGGTGAAGCTTCACGTTCACGTTGGGTTGATAGACCAAATGATGGGTAGCTGCTCGAATTGGAAGATGCCATTAAATCAGTAGGGAGAAAGATGAAGATGACAGTTTCCAATTTACGGTTTAGGGTTCTCAAATGGGTGTGATGTGGTGAGGAAGATGAAGATAGGTTTTTAAAAGGGGGTTATGTTGTTGCTGTTCTTCAAGCAGTTCTTGAGAAGGGAGAAGGAAAATGGATTCTCAGATTCTGTTTTTAAGTTTTGTTCTTCAACGAGTTCTTGAGGTGTTCTTGACAAGGGAGAATGAAGATGGCAGATTCTGTTTTTAAGTTTTTAAGTTTTATTGTTTTTATGTTTTTCTGTTTCTATATTATTTGTTTTATTGTTTTATGTTTTATTTATATTAAATAACGAATTGCTGATGTGGAACTGTGGTGTGCCACGTCAATTAATGAATCAAGGACGCCACGTCAGCAGTTAACTGCCAGCGTGGCGTCCGTTAGTCAAAACTAACGTGAGGGACCAAAATGAAACGAAAACGAAACATGAGGGACCAAAACGGACCAAAAAAAAGATAAAGGACCAAAGTGAAATCTGGAGCAAACATAAAGGACCAAAAGTGCTATTCTGCCTATTTATTAATATATACGCGGTAACGTGGTCTAATTACCATATTGATCTAAACCTCTTATTTCGAATCTAAAACTTCCTTGACCCGTATTATCCGGTTAACGATCCGATGACAACCAATATATAATTTTAGCACTCAATAAATTTACCGGTCAAGTACTAAAATAATTCAATTGGGTTAACACCCAAATAATTCTACTAATTATTTTGACGGTGTTACACTTTCTTTCCACCCAAAATACCCCACAGTTTAATATACTTCTTAGTAGTTAAGCCAATAATGCTATACACGGACAATTGTAGTGCTTTCATTTCTTGGCCAGCCTCTTCCATTTCAGCTTCAGACTCATTTCTATCTTCTACTTCATCTTCTCCCATGAGCAACACTTGTAGTTGTTTATTAGCACACCTATGCCTCGGTGTAAACCTCTCATCACATCGATAACAAAGTCCTTTGGTCTCTTATCTTCATATTCAGCCGGTGAAAGCCTTTTAAATCCCCTTCCGGTAGTAACATTTGCTTTATTGTCTTTTGAAAGGTTGCTGCCCGAAGCATTTCCGGTGGTAGAATTTTGATTATTGGGCTCCCAAGTTGCTGTCCGGTTGTTATTATAAGGCCTAAAATTAGGCTTAGTGCTGGAAGTATTGTTGTTGAATCCCTTGGCCAGCAACATATTTCTTTCATTAGCCCTTTGAGCATCTTCCATCAACTCCAGTAAAGTATCCACTGGATGAAGTTTCAATTCTGCCTTGATTCCATCTTTCAATCCATTCAAGAATATTCCCTTCAAATGAAAGGAATCTACATTCTTTAGGGGTCCTGCATACAATTCAAAATGTTCCCGGTATTCATCTACACTTCCGATTTGTTTGAGACTCAACAAAAATTCAAAAGGGCTTTCGATCATTGAGGGTTGAAAGTGTTTCAAATTAAAATTGCATTTCTGAAATCTTCCCATGATGGTAATGGAGTTGTAGGTTCCCACCATTGATACCAAGCCAAAGCTTTTCCTTCCATGGCCACCATTATTGCTTGTAATTTATCCATTTCATTCACCCCCTTGATTTCAAAGAATCTTTCAACCTTGTTAAGCCATCCATAAGCATCATTTCCTTCAAAAATAGGGATTTCCAATTTCCGCCAACGTTCTTCTCTCACACGCGGATAATAATTCTGTTCACCATAATTTTCTCCATTAAAACTGTCTTCCGGTTCTTCCCAACCATCATACGGTTCTGGTTCTTCAAACTGTTCGGGATACTGGCGCCCATAATTGTACCTGTGGCAGTAACTGCCATCATAACCGCCATTGCGCCTGTATGGTGGGTTGCGAGGATTGCGCCTGATGGCGTCTTGGGATCCCTGCAGTGCCTGGACAGATTCTTGTAACTGCTGGACAGTTTGCAAGTTTGGTAACTGCTGGACAGTTTCCAAGATGTTCGGTAACTGCTGGACAGCTTCCAAGACAGCATCCATTCTTCTTCTGTCTTTTTCCCTTGATCGCTCCATTTCTTCGAAGCGTGATTCCATTTCTCCTCTCGTAATAACCATCAATTACCCAGGAAAATAACTGTTTTGATACCAGTTGATAGAAACTGGTTCACAATAGGAAATACACACAACCAGAAACTGTTTTATTGATACAGAATCTGTAATTAGAGAGTAATTTCACACACATTTCACAAGAGTATGCCCTAGAGAACATATGGGAGTCTCTAGTCACTCCCCAAACCCAATCCTTACACAAATGACAAGATAACTGTTTCTCAAAACAGTTTCCTTATTTAATACAATCTGATAACTCCCCATATAACTGTCTATGCCTATTAATTCAAATAAATAAATAAACACACAACAATATAAAATACATAAACTGGCGCCTAGTCATGTGCCTGGTCAACAACTGGCGCCTGGGCAGTAGCCTTGGGTCCTTTCTTTCTTTCATAAACTTTTCTTATGAGAGGTCTAACAGTTTGCCGCCCTGGTATAATCTCTAAATTCAAGAATATGTTTGCTTATTCTATTGCCTTCACATTGTGCCAACAAGGCATTCAGGTCAACTTATTTTTTCTACATAGATTTAATTTGTTCACAGATTTTTTTCAACTATGCTCTATATTTAGTTTTGATTATCGCATATATTTAACTATATTTCAGGTGGCTACAATGTATGAGGATGATTATGTGAAGCCCAAAAAGTCATTCAATAGCTCTGAAACTAATTTGGTGCGAAATGTGAGTATTATGTTTGATGGTAGCAAAGCTGTATGATAGATGCTTGAAGTATTATGTTTGATGGTAGCAAAGCTGTATGATATTTGTATTTTAAGATTGAAGTACTGGTGTGTGAAAGTGTATATGCAATTATGCATTCAGTACCATTAATCATATGGTGTTATATAATTGATTTGTTGTAATATTTTGTTATGTACATTTTTTTAGGGATTAAATTTTAGAAGCAAGTTTATGGAAACTGGCTACTAATTTAGCTAGTGAATTGACTTGTGTCTTGAATTTGTATGCAATCTACTAGTTAGTGTTGTAGCAAAAAAAAAACAAAACTTTTTATTTTTTACATTAGATTGCTAATGTCCAGATGCTATGCTTCCCTATTCTCTTTATTCCAGAATAAGTCCCCCAAAACAAGGTTTAATATGATGTGATGCAAGGAAGCTCTTCTGGTGTTTCAGAAAGAGGATCAATCTTGGCAGGGGATCAATCTTGGTTATGATGAGTCTACATTAGTCCACAAAGTCCAGTTGTTTGAGAAGAAATGGATCAGTTTTGGCAGGGGCTGATGCTAAGGTAAATTGTTTTAGAGGATGTTGGTTTGGCAATATATGCATATGCTTTTTCTACTCTTGTCATTTGATTATCTTGATTGTTGAATCATTGATGCAGATGGTGGATGTACTTAGAGACAATAAGCAAAACACTTAGGGTATGTTTGGGAAGGGGAGTTGGGAGGGGAAGAGAGGGGAAGGGAGGGGAAGGGATGGCTTTTAGAGAAAGAACCCCTTGTCTGGGAGTTTAAAAAAATTAGGGAAAGTGTTGGGGGATTTTGTCAAACCCTCCTAACCCCTCCTCTTGGTCCAATTTTGCATTCCCCCAAATTGGGGGGTTTTAGGAGGTTTTGGTTATGAAATGACAATTTTGCCTTCACTTAAACTCTAAAATTCCCACCAGCCACCACCAACCACCACCGGCCACCGTCCGCCGCCTGAACCACCGTCGGCCGCCAGAACTCCGCCGCCGGCCGCCACCTGCCACCACCACATATATTTAAATATTATATTATATATATAATTATATTATATATATATATAGTTAACAATATTATATATAATTATATTAACAATATTATAAATATATATATATTAACAATATTATATATATTATATATATATATATATATTAACAATATTATATATATTATATTATATATATATATATATATATATATTTATAAATCTAAAAAATTGCAAATGGATGGATTGGATTAACTTTTTTGTAATTGGATGGATTGGATTGGATTTTTTTGACACAATTTTAATTGATATAAATTTACTTCGGTAAATAAAAGTGTATGTATAATTTATTTTGGTCAAAAAAGTGTATATGTAATTGTTAGAAAGTAGATAATTGATATTAACATTTAACAATTTTTAATACAAATAACTGATTATTTAAAAAAAGAATCGTTGAAGTTAAAAATAAGTAAATAAATAAATAAATGGTGCAAAAAAAATAATAATACTAATTGGATTGGATTATGATAAAAGATTTTCAATAAATAAACAAAAAAAATAAACATACAACAAATAGTAGAGGGAGGGTACAAATGTCCATTTACATATTAAGTCTCCACTCCCCTTCTCCTTTTATAATTTGTGACATCCAAACAAGGGTAAGGTTAACCCTCCCCTCCTCCTCCCTTCCCCTCCCCTCCCTTCCCCTCCAAAGCCCTCCCCTCCCCTCCCCTCCAAACTCCCAAACAGACCCTTAGATTAGGGGGTTGAATTTCACATATGTAGAAGCTCCCTAAAACAAATAATGGCTGAAGAAATATCTGTAAGGGTAAAATATGTTTTTAGTCCCTACAAAATCTGTAAATATGGTAACATGTAACTTTCGGTTTTTGCCTCTAAGTTTGTGATTGAAAAAATTTCAACTGTTTTAAGTTACTGGCTTGCCAATTTTATATGGTCTATTTTTTGTTTTTTGTATTAATTGCATTTTTGGGAAATATTTCCAGTTCCAATACTTTTTCCACAAAATTGCCATTGCAATTGCTAACTTTTAGGTGAGAGATTCACTTCTTTGATTCCGTATAATGCTTATATGTCTGTCAGTTTTTGTGTTGCTTGCTTCGTTGCAGTTGCAATTGAAAAAGTGGCCAATGTGTACAAGTTTCGAGTTACAATGGCAGAGGATAATATTTACCTAAAAGTTGGAGTGGAACATGCTACATCACACCATCAATTGTAGCATCTTGTGGCTGATTCATATCTTGGAAAATATTGGACCATTGCCAGTTTTTCAATCATCAATGTTATTGTGAGTATGGAACCAATTGTTGAAACTTGGAATTATGAGATTCTTAACATTTTCTTTGTAGCATAAATATCAGTTTTTCAATCATCAATGCTACATTGGTGTTTTGTAGAAGACTCTGTTTGTTGTCAATGTGCGTATGCTATTTGTGTTTGTTTGTTGTTTTTGTTGACTTATATAGTTAACTATTTGTGCCTAATTTTCCCAAAAATGAAAACTTGTGGCTAATTTTATCACCTATAGATTAATAGCTTCTATCATATAAGTATGTGTATGACTCCTAAAATAACAAAATGAATAAGAAAATAGGTTAAAAAAACAAAAAAAAGAATATAGCAGTTAGCGACGGTTCTTAACCGCCACAATTTTTTTTTAAAAACTATTTGTCCTTTAGCGGCGGTTCGCAACCGCCACAACTCTGCAAAATAAAAAATAATGGTCAAACCCTAAGCGTTAAACACCATACCCCTGTTTTGCGGCAGTTACAAACCGCCGCTAAATCTGCGGATGTTTGTGTGGCGGTTACCAGAACCGCCGCGAATAGACCTCCTGACGCTGAAAACTGCAACACTTCCTGAACCGCCGCCACCATCAAATAACGGCGGTTATAACCGCCGTCGCTTGAAAAACCAACCTCCGCCATTGTTTGTTTTTTTAGTAGTGAATTCATTACTTGCGAGATCATATGGATACAACGAGGCTCAGTTGGAGGGTACCTCGGCCGCAGGGTGACTCGGCTAAGGCACCAACGACTTAAGGCTGAGAGTGAGACATGGCCAAAGAAGGTTGTGACCGAGGCAAGGAATACTTACTTGGAGCGCAAGTCTTCAATGCACGTGGGCATACGACGTTGGAGCGGTTACGGTCAATGAAGAGAAGACGCTGTGGAAATAGGAGTGACTTGGGTTTACCCCACTAACTCGTGGGGTGAGAAGATGTAGGCTTGGATAGTGGCCAATGAAGACTCATGTATATATGTAGTAGCACTTGTACATTTTTAAGACACATCAATCAATCGAACTACTATTTTATCACATTTTACTTTATCTTTACCGTTTTCTTTATGTTTTCTTAGTTCAAAGACAATCCAAGCCACACGTCCCTCTCACACCTAACGGAGCTCCTTCCTCGACGCAATTACTTGAAGAAATAGAGGAATCAAAACTTTTCAAACCTCAGGCTGATCCCACAACTAAGAATAAAGTGTTTGACAACAACAAAACTTGGGACGCCCAATGGGACCGACATAGGTAAACAAGCCTTTGAGTTTAGTTCTCCTAGCCTGGATTATCATTGGCGTATGTACTTACGCTCTGGTCAAAGCCTAAGCATGAAACCGAATTTTGCATCCAAAAAGATGGTTACGGCGAAGGATAATTAAGAACACGGAGGCAACAGGTACGTCGGGGGCCACGCCCCATGCGGTAGTCATGGAACCTAATGATCAATCGTAGCCGATTGAAGAAGAGCCCGTGGTGATGACCACGTCGTTCATTCGGCAGCAGACATACATGGGAATTCATGACATTATGTACCAAGTCTCCCATCAACTGGCTGACATAGTTAAATCTATGATTCACAACAAAGTGTAATAGGCCAAAAAACAGGAGCAGAGACGTGTTGCGCAAGCCAGTAGCGCGATGAGTTTTGGCGTTCCCGGCCAACCCCAGAGAGGACAACCAAGCCCAATGGGGAGCGTGCAACAGGCTCCACTATATGCCGGTGTTGCAGGACTTCAGAAAGCACCTTCTCATGTTACCTTGGGAAGCATGCAACAGGTTCAGCCCTATGGTAATATGGTCGAGTCTCAGCAGACAGTTTGTCATCAGGTAAAGCCTAATCTTGTATTTCCCCAGCCTTGTAATTTTGCCAACGCCAACCCCCACAGTTTATGGCGAATGTTACTAATATCGCTAATCTTCAACATGGACAGGTGCAAATAGCCAAGAGGCCACCCGAGGTTTCGAGATCGTTAGGTTTACCGCATGGATCATTCTATGGGTATCCCCGATGGCTAATCATCCATCCTACGCATGGGGGTAAGCCTTCGGCCCATATTTAGGGCTCGACAGGTTAAGCGGATACTACCCGAATCAGCAGCCCTGGGTCCCGAACCCTCCTGGCTCGGTTAGTCTTCCACCTAATCAACTGTATCCTGAAGCACTCGTGTTGTTTCCGGTGGGTTCACAACCATACCCACATGTGACTAATACTTCTGTCGGGCAACCATGGAATCAAGCTCCACCTTGCCAGAATAGCCAGACATCTGCTCAAGGAACTGGCTTTGCTAACCTCGACCAAGTGATGCATGGGAAGCATTGAGCTAATAGTCCACCTCAAGTACCACCGTAGCCAGGGATGCATGGTCCCCCAGATACAGTGTGGCATCTAACTATTCCAACCAAGCCTAGGCCCTCGGGGTTCCAACTCTTGGATCTGAAATTGATAGCTAACACCATCAAGAAGCTTTACCCTGAGTGGTGGACAAATAGAACAGTTCATACAGGAGAAAGAGAAAAAGAGGAATGCTAGAGGCCGAGGATCCCACTTGGTAGCGATAGTTGATGCCGACGACGATTCTGACTATGATGGTGCAGCTGAGCCCACGACAGACATCATGGCGGCCGATATAGTTAAAGGAAAGACGTACTCGTGTCCAGCTCTAAAGCCTTCCAAGGGGTAAAGAGAAGGATGAGTCAGAAAATAAAACTGAGTACTCCTCTGATATATCTAAGGCTGACCAGATCTTCAACTACTTGCTCAATGATAGGCAGATCAGGCTACTTGAAGGGAAATAAGTACTGCAAATGGAACAACTCTTACAATCATGCCACTTCTAATTGCACCGTCTTTCGCAGAGCCATTCAGAGGGTTATCAAGGACGGAAGGTTCAAATTGGCCAATAAGGGTGTGCGGAAATGACCATTGTATGTTTGCAATTCAATAAACAGGTCTAAGTGTTTTCGACTTCTGCATGGTGTCCCGATTTCAACACAGTGGCCCATAGAATAGCCACACCCTTACCGAACCGAGCTAGATCGGGTCGTGACCCGTAAGCTGGCCCGGACGAGGTACACGGGGTCCGTCCCCACAATCTGAAGTCGCGCCCTTCCGTGGACGCGCCCCTCTCCAGCCGAGCTCGATTAGGGCCGCGACCCGCAAGATGGCTGAAGGGGGATTCATTCTGCCTCCCTGTTTGGGGTGGGGGTAGGATCCTCCTATTTCGGCATGCGGCGAGATATGATACTTGCAAAATTTGTGAAGGAAATTTAAAGGCACAGCACGACAGAGATAGTAGAAACATCAAATTAGTATAACAAAAGTCAAATTTCAGCCGGTCCCTCGAGTTTGGGAGTTAAGGTGGACGACGCTGAGTTATCCGGAGGCCGACCTTACAACCATAACAAAAAACGAAATCAAAAAGACAAGTAGCTAAAGGCGGGGTCCAGCTCAGACTTCAAAGGTGGATCGATCCTTCGAAAACACCACCAGCTTGCCATCATGGACTTCACACTCTCGGTCAAGGTCGTCCAGGAGCAAGTCGGCCCCAGGATTCAGGCATTGAACTTGGGCGATGGCATTTCTTAATGAATCCTCAGCAACCTGCTCCGCCATTTTGACGACCTCCTTCCTTCTGACCACTGCCTTCTCACGATCGACCTCAACCGCCTTTATTTTGACTTGAAGGTCAACCACGGTTTCAACTTTCTTCATCAATTTGTTGCCGAGGTGGCCGAGCGTCACCACCAAGGTGTAGGACCCGACCATAAACGTCTGGTAGTTCACCCGAGACAAACCGGCAAAGGTGGCAGAATAGGGGTCATAAGACGTCGACTTCCTATGCTTGGAAGAGCTTGATGGCTTGTGTTTCTTTGATTTGGGGGAATTCCCCTGCAGCTGAACGTCCATGAGACGCTTGCCGAGATTGGATTGCTGAGTACCGACCTGATGAACTTCATTGAGCGTCGGAGAGGGACTTACCCTAGCCCATGTGTCCGGTACAGAAACTGGGGTATTAGGAGGGTTTTGTTAGGAGCGTCACCCAGGGCGTTGAGCTGGTTAAGGACACTGGCCGGTATCATCTTATCTACAAAAGAAAAACAACAAATGCCAGACTTGCGGAACTACAAGTAAACACAGTTAAAAACAATGAAAAAGAAAAAGAACGGGAACTCTTCCTGACGAAGAACAGCTTGCATCTCACTCAAAGTTTCAGCTCGGACCAGGCCGTTGGTATCAACCAACCCCTTCACAGATACATACTTCGACGTCCACAATCGAAGAATCTTCAAATTTATCTTATCAGCCAGGCCAAGCCGGGCCTCCTTCTTGGAATAGGTGTTCATCTTTATTAAAAAATGGTCATAGGACCGATCGAAATAGAATTGAGTGGCTTCTATCTTACCAGCCGCATCATAACACACTACCTCGGCCATCATAACCTTGTTGACCGGGACGACAAAGAAAAAATCGCCCTTGAAGTTCTTCACCGATTTCGATTAAGCGTCGAAGAATCTGAAACCTTTCTTCTTCCGCAGACTCACCCATCTATACCCTGTCACCCCGTCTTCGCCCTTATCCACTTGGCGGACTATTTTGAAGAGGGTGAAGAATAAGTCGGCTGAGCAAGGCCAGTTCACGAGCTGCATCATAATCTCGAAAACGTGAACAAATGCCCTGGAATTGGGATGCAGCTGAGTAGGGGCAACCTGGAGCTAACATAAGATTTCTTTCTCGAAACGAGTGAAGGGAGGTCAGACCCTCAACTCGTCCAGCATAATCGGGTATACAAAGAACTTATAATCTTTAGACGGCGAGCTCACTGCCAAGTCAGTTGGAACGCCCTCTACATTCCATACTTGACCGTCGATACTTAGCAACCTCTCGTACGGCAAAAATATCGCACATCTAGGGCCGCCCAATCCCTCTAGTCTCTGACCTTGCGGGCAGGAGCTTCACTAACAACAGGACAGTCGTCAGATTGTTGGAGTTCGACCTGGGTAACCTCCAGGTCGGAAACGAGATCCACGTCAGGATGCGATATTTGTACAGAAATCTCTCGAACGACATTTCCCACCGAGGATTCTCCTTCCAATTCTTGGTCCGACCCGGTCTCTCCATCTTCATCAAGACCCTCAAAATCAGTCTCGGTGTCCTCCTCCTTCGAGCTCATGCTGGTATGATCTTCAAACGAGACATGACCCTCCATCTACCCTTGGCTATCACCCGCCTCTAATGCCTCACTCTCTCCCGACAACAGGATCTCGTAAAGATGTCTAGGGGCAGGCTTGGTGTATTTAGGATATCTGGTCGTTTGTTTCGTCTGAACCATATACCTACATGATGAAGAGGGGATCAACATCGCGTAGTTGTGGAAAGGTAAAGAGCCAAGGCGACAACATCGACTTCGAACTCGGCTGACCCCATTCGCTCTAAAGAGTAAACCTGAGGTGACTCGACCCATCTTGGCCTTGGAAAAAGAAATAAATTTAAATAAAGCAAAAAGAACATACCTCGGAACTAAAGGAAGAGCAGGTCGATGAACCACAACCGGAAAAATTCACCGAAAACTGGAAATTTCCGCCGGAAAAGCACCTCGAATCGACAAGTCGCAAGACAAAGCGATCACATAAGAAGAGAAGCAAACATCAAATGAGGATAGGGGCTCTCATACTTATACGCTAGGAAAAGGCGTGAAAGTCCTAACATTGAAACGTCGCTTATGACGAGACGTCGAATCGACCTACACCAAAATCGAGGCGTTGCGCCGCAAAAGCATCCCAATCGAGGCATCTTCAGCAAACTGCCATTAATGACACCATTCCCACGCACATCAAACTATCCGAAGTACTACGCGCCTGTCCGAGCTGCACCAAAGCATTCTACCACTGCCTGCACATTCAGGTCGTGGTCGCATCTCGACCCCCGCCTGGGGGGAACTGTTCCGGACCGAGCTCCTGCTCGAACTCACTTCTAGGGACCACATTGGGAAACTCGGCCCATGCGCGACCAAGAGAAGGTCTTGGGTGAATCTCCGCATGTAGGCAGGAATCGTGATCTGTGCGATGCCCGGATCAAGGGCCACGATCAACCCGCATCCAACTGCACGAGGCCAACTCGCCTAGCTCTATATATACCGGCACATCTTTTCGCCCCATGTACGATCTCATAACTCATCTCACCACGTAATTCACCATACTGACTTGTTTCAAAAGAGGAGACTTGTAGTAGCTTTTTTGAAACAACTCATTTTTTTACTTTGAAACTCTACCAAAATTATCTTCCCATCACTCTCACTCAATTTCCACTTGCTTATATTTTATTTGGGATCTTTATACTCCACATAGTTTGAGTTGTAGAACTTGTGCTTCAATTTGTTTATTATCTACACTCTTGATTGTATTAACTTAATCTTTTACTTATTATTTTTTCGGTGTGATCCCAAGTTATTCAATAGAGGTGATATAACTTGCTTTTGAAGCTTTTCTACATCAGGAGGTGATATCCCATTTTTGTGTGAAGGGGGTGTTCTTCGGTTGTAAATGTTTCTAGCTGAATCTGTTTTAAAAGCTAGTGATAGATTAAATTCCCTTGGTGTTTTTCCTTGGGGACTAGACATAGGCCTCAGTAGTGGCCGAACTAGGATAAATTTCCGCGTGTTTATTTCCTTTCCCTTTATCTCTTCTATTTTTCTTTGCAAGTTATTTTTGTTATTATTTATTTCAGCTTCTTTATTTATCGTTTCTCATTTTAATTCAAACTTTTCTAAGCACTTAATTTTTCTATGATTAAATTCTCTTAAGTAATTCACTTTTTATTGCTATTTTTTACGTACACAATTCACCCCCCATCTTGTGTTTGAGGTCACTTGGTCAACATCTGGTAATTTCAATATAACTCCCTCTACAGACCTTATTTAAATTCCATTTTTCTTTCTATTGAAAGTAGACACGAACATTATTTCATTAAGTATTGAGGGAGAAATTATACCAACAAGTTACCAATTTGAATCTGTGGTAGATTTGACCATACTTCAATGACTTATTGTATGTGATAAATTCATCATTCTTACCATGATTGATTGTGTAGTTTTGGAACCCCTTGAGAGAACTATACCTATATATATATATATATATATATATATATATATATATATATATATATATATATATATAAAGAATGGTTAGCATAAATAGAGAGGGATGTCATAAGCCCAAGTCTACTACCCTTCTATATCATCCTTCTATATTGTCGGAGTTGGCTTTCCCCGTTGGATTTGATATCTATTAAATATATCATTTAATATGGGGATTGTGCGTTATTGACTAAAAACGTAAAAGGTATCGTATGAGGTATTAGTGAGATACTGTTTGAAGGACTCACTGAGAGTTGTAAATCTCACCCTTTCATTTTTGTAAATCTCACTGAGAGTGTGGCACTTATTTTGTATTTAGAAGTTATGATAAAGGTTAAGTACCAACTCTTGTATATCCTGAAGTATGTACTCATTCTGGCACTTGGATTATATTAGTTTTGTAATACCCAAAATAATTTTAATTATTTTGACTATTACATCGTATTTCTAATATTTATTATGTGCATTTTGTATGTATTGATGCATAATAGAGTATTTTTCTTGTTACTAAAAAGGGAGGTATAGATAGTAAGCTGAACCCAAATGTCTTTAGCCCAGCCCACTATGGGCATAAGTCCAGCTGATACCAAAACAAAAGAAGATTTATTTTTTTCCCTGTTCTTGGTTTTTCATTTTTAACATTAGTAGAAGAAGGAGAGGAATGGAAGCCATTCTTCCGTTGTTGACTTAAGTGAAATCATAGTGTACCATACATATTCATCTCTATCATCTCAACACTTCTCTTCTTCTCAAACACCAAACCTCAATTTTCTTCAACATACTCTTCAAACACCCAAATTTCTGCATGGATGAGGGAGCTTAAATGGGAGTTTGTTGGTTGCATGTTAGCTTGGGAACTTGAGATGGGTATTTTGGTAGCTATATTGAAGTTTAGAGTACCAAAGGGGGGGTTTTAGGAGCTGGTTTGGCAATTGGGAGTTGTAGGGGCTTGTTGTGTTGATGGGAGCTGAAATTTCTTGCCTGCATTTTGATATCCAACTTAACAAGTGAGTTTTCCTACTTCCCCTTTTGTTGAAATCCTAGGGTTTTGAGTATGTTGGTACTTAGAACCCTATTATTGTGTACATCTCTGAAATTGGCTCACATTTTATGTTCATTTTACACATTTAAATAAATATGTGAATGTTGTTGGTGTCAAAATGATTATTGGTTATGTATTTGTATTGGTTAGGCAAACCTAGATAAATGATGAATGAATGCCTGCAATTGAACCTTAATTACATGTTAATTAAGTTATTCAAGTGCTGAAAGAGGGATTGGAAGACTATAAGAATGAATGAAATAGGTTAAAATGGGCCATGGAGTCAAAATGATGAAAGCTAATATGGAATAAAGTAAGATTACTAATTCAGAATATCAAGATTACAACTTAATGCAAACAAAGTTAATGCAAACTTTTGTTGGTAATCAATAAGATTACTAGCAAATGATACACTTGCCTCGGCCTCTCTATCTCCCTCTTCAATGCATCTTGATGAGCTGCATTGTGTATATAAACAAATGGATATCAAATGCAAATCTTCCAAAAAGGCATAAACACATTTCCTTCAAACTTTACCTTCAACTTATGAATATCAATACTAATAATATTCAGTAACAAAAGAAAGAAGCTATTTACACGATCAACAGTTCTCCTATAGGATTGACTACAAGTTAGCCCTCACAAAATGAGTCTTGTTACTTTCCATTAGGATTTGTAACATTTAATTTACATAGAAATTAAATGCATCATCTAACCTTCAAAGTAACTTTGAATTGGAATTTGAACATCTGAAAGAGTCTATAGGTCAACAGTAGCTCTCACTAATTTGATAACTAGCATGTAGAATTGGTAAAAAAAGTTGAACTTAGAATCCGAAACATGCTTTCAAGTTGCAAACAAAAAAATGCATAAGATATCTATATATGATACTAAGGCAAAAATGATAGTCATTAACAGTATAAATGATAGTCATTAACAGTATAAATTTAAGCTAGCATCTTCAAAATGCAGTCAAATAATTCAAGCTAACAAAATTTCATAAGGCAAGGCAAGTCTCACAGAATGTCATATCTGATCTAGGAGAAGCAGGGTTTAAAAACAATAACTATAAAGTTGTATTGATAACTATAAACTCAAATAAGCCAGCTATTCAAAGAAACCGACATCCTTTCTAACCATGGATAGGGAAGTATTTTCTTAGGAATAGCTTCTGTAATTACGTGCAAGGGAGTAAGAGCTGCAACCATACCTGAGATTTGAAAGTTTAATCAATAATTAATCCCAATAAGACTGTGGGTCTTTGAGGAAATTAAACAAAAAGCACAACAGTCAAATTCTTGTAATGAATATGAATTGGTAAGATGAGTCCATTGTGCTCTTTGACATCTGGAGGGAAGCAGAAAGAACCAATTAAATTCTGAATCTTTAACAGAACCATAAAACGCTGAAGCCATTAGATAAGGAATATTGCATACAGGAGAAGGAAGAAAACTAAAACACAAACATTGAGACCATACTGTTGCAAGCACAACAGAGAAAATAGAAGCTGAAAACATCTAAAAACACATATATCAAGCAAATCTGGCATCCTTGAACAAGATAAGGAATATTAAATACAAGGGAAGGAAGAAAAAAACCTCACAGCTAGACTCAATAAAATCCTTGGAGCACAAAACAAAATGGCATAATCAAGTTAGCAGAGAGCAGGACCAACAAGTAGTAGATGTCATTAATCAACACAATCACAATGACCCTACTAACTTCAAGGAGTTGAATATAGCACCCAATTTCTTACAAACATAAATAAATGATGCAAAGAAAATAGAAGGTTCCAGGACCATGACAAAGAAAAAGCAATCAAAGTTGCAACAACACAACAAATATAAAGAAAGAATAATTTCATCACACTAAGGGACATTCAGAATGGCTCGACACACAAGCTACACAGATTCAAATCAAAAGCATTCACACAGATTCAAATTAAAATAAACATATTATTCAGAAAAAAATCAAGTAACTTTAAGCATAAATTAAGTTTTTAAAAGTAGATATGCATCCATTCAAAAATCAAGTTAATAAAATGAAAAAAATTCTTACTTTCTCTTCTTTTTACGAGATATTTCTTTCCACCAGTAGCACTCCTCTTGTGCATTGAATCCCTAAACTTGAAAATATACTCACTCAGGTGTGTATAGAAACAAAACTGAAAGAATTAAGAGGTCAAGATAAGGAAACCCTAAAATATCCATTAATCACAACATCAGAGAAAGAGGAAAAGTGGTACCTTGGCTATGAAGAGATGGAAAAATAATATATCTGAAAGCACTCCTCACCAGCAAAATCTTCTTCTGAATCCTGATTGAAAGAAGAGAAAAAACAAATCAAAAATTACAAATTAACAGAGAGAGGGAAAATGAAGAGATGGGGCAAAAGGGAAAGACCAGAGGAGGAAATCGAAACTAACAGAGAGTGAGAGAGAGAGAGAGAGACGTTGCGCAGAAGAGGATGTTGTGCAGAAGAGGATGTTGCGCTTGAATGTTTCTCTTGGTTGAATGTTAGGGTTTTGGTCTATGGTGATGGTTGGGGTTTTGGTGTGTGGTGATTCTTAGGGTTTTGGTGAATGGTGAGTGGTGGAGGGGTGGAGGTGAACGCTGGTTTTAGTTTTTACGAATGAGAGAGAGGTGAGCGCTGTTTTTACGAGAGAGAGAGAGAGGAATTATTTTTTTTGTGAAAAAATAAAATAGTTTTTTTCAATATTATTATTAGAGAGCGCTCATGGGAGGGAAACGAATTGGAGAGCGCGCTGAGTAAGCTTTTTGGGTCAGCGACAGATTAGTCATTCCTCGCTGTTAGTGAGGGATGCTTTTCCATCTTCAAATCCGTCTCTAAACTCCTTTTTGATATTTTGTGACGAATTTAGAGAGATATATTTTTCATCCCTACATTCGTCACAAAAATAAATTAGTGATGACTACATATTTTCGTAGCTAAATCCCTCACTAATAGTGAGGGATACTTATCCATCTCAAAAATTCCTCTCTAAAAATAATTTTTCTAGTAGTGGATGATAAGGCTAAGGACGCTTACTAATTCATTTGAAGTTCTTGTGAAGACTTGATTTAGTGTTGTTATGCACTTGTATTTTGAGGTTATGTATTTGATGCACTTGTATTTTGGGGAGTAGAACCAAAATTGTATATCAATGTTGTATGAGGATGCATGCAACTAGATTATGGATTTGGTTAATTATCTTTTGACTCATATAAACCTTATCAAACTTTTGTTTTGATGGTGCTCGGTTTTAAGGCTTAGTCTAACCTTGTGTTCCTTTCGGATTTTTATATTTCATTTTTAAATCCATATTTGCCGTTGTGTATTCTCTGATTTTGGTGAAATGGTATATATATATATATATATATATATATATATATATATTCTAAATTTTCTAAACTTTAGATAGAACATTTTGACCAGAATAGGTTAGATTGATTCGTTCCTAAGTGACCCAGAGTCTCCATAAACCAAAGGTAAGACAATGGGCGAAAAACCATACATAGTTATGAATCGCCTAGAACACAATTAAGACAAGATTGTATACTCATTTAAGTAGAAGTAAGTAGAATAAATTAGAGTAACTACGGTTTTCTCTAAAAGTTTAGAAATCCCTGAATAAGTTATTAGCAGTGATGTCTAGGACCGATCTTGATAGCCATTAGTATTGTCTTGAGTATTTGTTGATCTTTTAAGATGAATAATTACTTCAACAAGATACTAGTAGAGCAAGATAGAATCTATGAATCCTCCTCAGTTAGATTAATCCTAGAGGTAAGGAACCTAATGAGATAAAACTTTGGGTTCGTTCACCTAAAGAGATCCGACTCTAGTATTGTGTAAGAGATATGAGATAGATTCTCAATAATTATAAGGCTAAGTTTTCATATTAAAAGAGTTCCCAGTGGGAAAAAGTACTCCCAATAATAGATATATCAGTCGTAGAGTTCGTGTATCATACCCTAAACTTTTTGTAGACCTTTATGGTAAAGTTCTTTAGTGGAGTTGGTCCTAAAATTTGGGATCTTTTGGGTGATTCCTTTTTTTAAAATGAATGATCTTTCAAATATTTCCTGAATCTTTTATGTAAAGAGATTTGATTCCTTATATCAAGGTATAATTTTCTCTCTTTGAAGAATTGAAGTATATATGACGTCAAAACAGAGCAATCATCATTTTAGCATTCTCCCCATAAAAGAGAGGTCAAAACAGAGCAATGCACGTGAGTATTTCAATCAACAACATTTTGCGTTTAACTCAAACTTTTAAGAAGAATGAAACAAGGAAGAAGAACTCACCTTTTTTGAAGTAAGTTCCTCTTAAGAAGGGAGGGATGTTTCTACACAAAGCTAATGAGCTCCTAAGCTCCCAAGCTCAGAAATGATCTTGAAAACTCCTCCTTCCAAGATTCTATCTTCAGCCCTAGCCTTCCTAATGCTCAAAGTTAGAAACCTTCCACATGCAAGTACCCAAACTTGGATTTCAGCTACCCTAAAACCACATGCAACATGTATCTCAAAATGAGAGAAGGAACTCGAGATTGGGGAAAAATTTGGTTAGTAAGTGTTTGGTGTTTGAAGGTACAAGTTGTAAAGGATGCAAATGGGTTAGTTTATTTTCGAATGGATCGAACAATGGAGGTGGAATGGAGTAAATTTCTCAGATTGGAAGTGAGGGAAGATGTAACATCCTAGTATTTCAACCTTGGAAGAAATACCAAGACTTTCATAAATAGCATACATCGGAGTACTAATCCTACTTAAGGAATTAAACATGCTTAACTTGACAATATAAATCATCACATACATCTTCCACAAGGTAAAAATTACCAAACAGACTAGCTTAATGACCATAAGGAAGCCAACCATAAGTCATTAGTACATTTATATTGTTCAATATTCCAAAAGCAGAATTCTCAAAACAATCCTTTAAAACTTGTAACCCAGTACAACGACTACTTCTTCTCTGTTCGTTTTGACTTTCCCTGCTCATGTGTAAAACACCACATTATAAACAGTGAGATTAAATCTCAATGAGTTCTTTCGAGACCCCTCACCTTAAACTCTCGGTGTTTTACTTATCTTTTCTTTTCTCTTATCTTAGCACAACCCCGAACAATCACTACGCGATTCCCCCGGTGAACCCACTCGATAATTGCTATTACCGAGTCAACTTATTATGGGTCTATGTTTAGGGTTCACGACTTCCCCTCACATAGTATGCTCTTAGCTTGGGATCGTCATCCCCTTGGTGTTTTATGCATTTAATTGACACTTAGTTTTAATTATCACTCGATACAACACTATACGGTTCAATTATAAACCATACGATAAATACTCAAAGTTGCATCACAAATATACCTGGTAATTATCTTATTTGTATTCAACTAACATTGGGAATGGTTAAGGAAGGGGTTAGAAAATGATTGGAATCAAAAGGAGTAGTGTTTGAAGGTTTTAAAAGGGGGGTGACAGAAGGATTGGCACGAACCGAGCCCCCTAGGCGCACAGACCGGGCCTCCTGACGAACCAAAAAAGTTGGCTACCAGACTGTTTGGCACGGACCGGGCTCCATGGGTGCACGGACCGTGCGTCCCCTGCAGCTTCGAAATCACTTTCTTTTCACGAATTTTGCCTATTCCATTGGTTCCAACTTCACCCTAATTGAGTCCAACACTTAACATATGCCAAAAACAGTCCCATTTACCATACAAACAAGACTCAAACATCAATGCACTCAAATCACTATGGATTTAAAGACAAGTTCAATTTTCTATTTAAATGTGGTTCTGCATGATAGAATAGTGGAGGCGGTGCGGTTAGAATTCTAGTAAACTTAAAAGGGTAATTACTTTGAGTATTACACTAATGCTTTATTATGATTACTTTTATCTCTCCTTTTTATTTGGGTTAAATAATTGATTTAATTACACTAATGTTTGTGATTGAATCTTTAGTAGAATGCATATAAGTGAACTAGGAAGAGTAATATAAGTAAAAGTGTGGGGTGCAATCCAAGCCCAAGATAAACCTAAGTCCAGGTTATTCCTTTTTAAATTCATAGCTGAAATAAAAGGAATGAAACACACTCTCACTCCCTTTACCATTCACTATCAAAAATAAAAAAGCTAGGAGAGTACGTGAGAAAAGAGAGAGTGAGAGGTCTACAAAGAGAGAGTGGGAAAGAAGAGTGGAAAGCTTGAAAGCTTGAAACCCCACACCTCCAACCCTCTTATCCAAGATTTCATTGTTACTCAAGAGAGAAAACCCAAAAAGTAGAGAAAATAGAAATAGAAAGAGAAGTTTGAAAGAGAGGGAGTGAGGGCGCCAAGAACAAAGAAGAAGAAAGGGCCAAGGGAGTTGAAATTTCTAGATCATCGAACCCTTGCTTGATGATTAATCTCCTTCATCTTGAACTCCATTTCATACTAGTTACCTCATAAACCAGAAATACTACATTCAAAACATCCTAAAAATCTATTTAAAGAGCACCTCTCAATAGAGCTTGCATAGTCCTATAAGCTTACTTTGGGTCACTTGGATCGATTTGGAGCTATAGGGGTTGTAGCTGAGTTGAAATGCTTTGAAGGAAGGGGGTTTTTCGACCTTGGTTCGTGAATTGGGGGTCTTAGAGGTTCTATTGGTGCTAGTGGGTGCATACATTGGGTCATGTTCAGAATTTTAGTACAACAAGTGAGTTCTTCACCCCTTTATTCATGCATGTTGTGTTTGATTGAATTGTTGATGAGAATGTCATTGGAATCATCTTGCATGAGATTTTCGTGGTTTTTGTTGTACTGTGATTATATCAATTGAAACATAAACATGTGCCTCTTGCCAAATAATGAGAAATTGTAATCAAAAGGTTTAACTCTGCGGTTACGGAATAAATGAGTTTAAAAGAAAAGGAGCCGTTGGAGGACACCGACAGTTACAAAATAGAGGGAATTAAGTTTCAGTTTTCGACCAAATCATTTCTCCCGTCAGTTCGACCAAAAACTGGGAAGGACATCTGCAACCCATTTCGACCAAAACTGAGAAGGATATTCTGTGTCGAAATGTTTGTCTATGTCGAAATATATTTCTGTCGAAATTCACTTAGAGGTTTTGAAATATCACAAAATTTACAACACTTGGTTCACGACTTTTGCAAAAGTGTTGTTTCAATTTTGTACCTTCGTTATATCAAGTTAGTCCCTATTTTGCAAATGAACTAAGTTGAAACATTTTTGCACAAGACAGAGACTAAATTGATATATTGGAAATGTTAGGGACTAAATTGAACTTCTATAAACTTTCAGAAACTAAATTGACTAATTACTCAAATAAAAAGTAGGCAAAATGTCTCTCGAGGTCCCTAAACTTATTTTCAGATAACGAATAGGTCCCTTAACTTTTTTTTGTAATGACTAAGCACGACAAGAAATTCGTGGATTACCGGCAGAAAAAATCTGCCAGAAAAGGCCAAATTCCGCCGGAAATCCGCTGGAAATTCGTTCACAAGTAACGCTTACCGGCGGATTTTCCGCCGAAAAACAATAAAAATTCCGCTGGAAAATCATTTGAAAATCCGCCGGAAAACAGTCAAAATCCGCCGGAAATTACCGGCGGAAATTCTGCCGGAAATTACCTGCGAAAATTCAGCCGGAAATTACAACAAATCCGCCGGTAATATATAATATGAAATAAACGAATTTTTAAAAATCCGTCGGTAGTTTTTTTTATTTTTAAAAAACAGTTATCTTTAATTCGTTTATTTAAAAACTTAATATTATTTAATTATTTTGATTTTTTTAAAACAGATTTTTGAATTCGTTTATTTAAATCAAAAAATAAATATCATTAATTTTATAATATTTATATTTATATTTATTATTTAAATATTTACTAATTAAATGGGAATTGAATAATAATTCAAAATGATAATTAAATGATAAAATATCGATTACATAATGTAACAACATCAAACAAATGCAAATTAAAATATCTACAAAATACAACTAAAACTACTACTCGTCATAGTATCTTCTGTTGCTGCTGGGGCCATCAAAGTAGAGACTAAAATCAATGTTGGGCTCTGTGTTGGGTTCGGGTTGTTGGGGTTGCTGCTGGGGCTGGAGCTGAGAATTGAAATCAAAGTACGACAGACCATATGGGCTATGGAAGGAAGGCAGTTGGAAGACACCAGGGTACTGCTGAAAAGCACCGCCGTAAGGCTGCATCTGCTGGTACGGTGGATAAAAGGATGATGATGGCATAGATTGTTACCAAGTGGCTTCAGTCTCAAAAGGGGGGGTGAATTGAGATATAAAACTTTTGAAAACTTTGTCCCATTTTCAATGACTTAGATTAATTTTTGCGCAGGTTAAGTGGAAGCGAAGGAATTAGAAAATAAAGCGATAAAGCACACAGTTTTATCCTAGTTCGGTCACCTCCTAGTGACCTACGTCCAGTCCTCACACCCTTGTGAGATTTTCCACTAACACAAAACAAGACTTACAGGTGCCTTGGAAAACCTTTACAGACTCAGGCACTCTTCACCTAGGATACCCCACCTATTGAAGAGCCCTCAAATCTAACCACAATACAACAAGAGATACCCCACCCTTGTTACAACAAGCTGCCCCCAGAAAGATACCCCACTTCCTAGTCCAAACAGCTACCCTAGAGAGATACCCCACTCCCTAATACAAATCACAAAAAATAAACAATTACAAACTTAAAGCCTGAAATACCTCTTTCGTAGGTAGATAATACAACTTGAAGATTCCAACCCCTGAGTAACTCTTGCGAAAGATCAGCTCTGACGGACCAATAGTGCGTGAAGACCAGAAATAAAAGTATGAAGAGTTTTTCTCAAATGTGTTTTTGAATCGTGAAATTGGGTTGTGAGAAATGAAGAGTATGAAGCGTCTATTTATAGGCTATGAGAAAAATATTACCGTTGAGACAATTTTGGAAATGTCAGAATCGATTGTTTGCCTGAATGCACTGAAGATGAAAATCGATTCCATGCCTAAGTAGATCTAGGATGAGAAATCGATTATGTGTTGTTTGAAGTAAGATGGGAATCGATTCATGGCTTTAAAACAGATAAAGAATCGATTTTGTTATAAGTGAAAGACAATGTGAATCGATTCTTTGCTTGTTTAGAAAGAGATGCAAAACGATTGTATACTTTATATGCTATAGAGAGAAAATCGATTATGCACTTTTAAAATAGGAAGAGAAACGATTGTATACTTAGAGAAAACAATATGAATCGATTTCTTTCCTTTTTAAAACAACTTGGTAATCGATTCTTTGATTTAGAAAAGAGTTTATGAATCGATTGCTTTCTTTCATAGTGAGTTAGAAATCGATTTTGAGGTTTAGTTAAAAGTAGTGAATCGATTTCTTTCTTTTTCAAAATTGGTTTTTGTGTTTACGTGTGCATGCATGCATTTTGAAAAACGTGGGACTTTGAGAGATGAGCTGTGTAACACCCTAAATATTTAATTAAATTATTTAATTAAGTATTTAGGTATTTTAATTAATTTAATTATTTTAATTAATTGTTTAGAAATAATATTAATATGTGAGAGTGTGGTATTAGGAATTGGTGGTTCAAATTAATTAGGGCTTAAGCTGGATAAAGCCCGTGATCCAATTAACTAACCTAGGCATATATATAGTTAAAAAATTAGAGTTTGGCTCATTCTTTGTGTGCTTCACGAAATTGAGAGCCTTGGGAGTGAGAGGAAGTGCGCCGTTTGATGAGAGAGATAGAGCAAGAGAGGAAGAAAGAAATCGCAAAACCCCAAGGAAAAGAAGGAGGAAATCATAGTGCTCAAGGAAGAAGGAAAGGAGATCCTTAGTTGCTGTGGCTATTTGGGTGCGTCTATCTCAAGGAGGGCTCATATTCTTCTCTAGATCTAAGGTAAGGGTGAGCGTTTCGATTTAATATAATTGAGTATGTGATGGGTTTTGTGGGGTTTTTGGTGTTGTTGTGAATTTGAGGTGAGTATGCGTAAATATGATGAGGAATTGAATAATTTATGATGTTGTTTGATGAATGGTTGATGTTGTCATGTGTAATTTCGTGCTTTTGATGTTTGATGATGGTTGGGAAGGAATTATGATGTGATCATGCTGATTTTCGTGTAAAAGAAATTCTGCTGCATGTAAACTATTCGATGAAATGGCCATTGTGTGCGCATGTGGGGTGTTTTGGGTGAAACTTCGAATTCTGGGCATATTTTACCGTGCCATCTTTTGCATTTGCGTGCCCAAATTCAATTTTAAACATTTTGGCTCGAGTGGTTTTAATTTTGCACATGTCATTTTGGGAGTTGTCCCGGTGGCTCCACTTTGAAAAGGATCCACCTTAGTCACAAAACATTCTGCCAATTTGCGCCTCATTGGCGCGCCAGTCGCGCGTCACGCGCAAGACACACTGGGCATTCTGCCATTCCGCGCGTAAGTCGCGCGCCACGCGTGAAGCCTCTGAAGTTTCTGCCATTCTGCGCGCCATTCGCGCGTAAGTCGCGCGCCGCGCGCTGCCCCTGTTTTATTACTGTTCTTGCAATTTAAAATGTGATGTTTTTCCACTTTGAAAAGGTGATGTTTTTTTTTATTTAAATGTGATGTTTCTAAGCATGAAAATGTGATGTTTTCTAAATTTTAATGTGTAGTTACTTAAATTTAAATGTGTTGTCACTTAAATTTTAATGTGTTGTTACTTAAAATTTAGAGGTGTTGTTACTTAAAATTTAAAGGTGTTGTTACTCCAATTTTGAATGTGATGTTTATGATGATGTTGTGATATCATTGTGATGGTTATGACGAGTACACTCTACGAGTGTTTTATGACGACGATGACGAGTACTCCAGGTGAGTGATTTGGTGATTGCACATGTGTCCATAGTGTCTCATAGCATGTGCATATTATGACGAATAGGCTTCGGCCTCTTATTGACGTAAAACAGTGACGATGTGCGCATAGTGGCTTATTTATGACGAGAATGGTACCATCATGCATATACGCAGGCGTGGGCTGCATTTCCATGCACATACATGATTTATGACTTGTGGTAAAAACTATGACTTGAGTTAGCGTTTAGTGACGATGAGGTTGATGATAATGATGATGTTGTATGACTGTTTGCTCATATTACTCTATTATATGCTTAATTATGTTTTGTTGAAATCTTCACCCCTTCTGCTTCGAATGTTGCTCTATTGTGGCAACGCTGCAGGTAACCGCGAGTGAAGGTCCTGTTGCCTTCTTTTATAGCTATTGGGATGTCTGTCGAGTCGCTCTCTGATACTGTGACACCTAGGGGGCGTGGTTGAAGTTGTTATTTAATTAATTAATTGGTTAATGATTATATTGATGATGTGAGACGTGTTTGAGTGGTATTAGTGAGTTATTGTTTTATTCCGCTGTGACGTAATTTTTGGAGTTTAATTTTCATGACGGGTATTTTTGTTGCACAAACCTTGATGAGTGCAAATTGACGAGTTTTTGTTAATGACGATGTGGCATTTCTTTTCTATCAGTTAAATTAATATTTGCGAAAAAGATTTACTCTGATAAATGACGTGTAAATTATGGGGTAGAAAAGGGGTGTTACAAGTTGACCTTCGTAAGAGCTTACACTTTTTCCTAAGACACACCCAAACCCTAGGGACTACCCTTATTTATAAGGAGTACCCTTATATCTTGAAACTTCAATTCTTGAGCTTGATTGTCTTGGATTGTGACTTTGATACTTTGTCACTTTCATCACCTTTGGCCATCAACTTTGGCTTTGGTCACCTTTTACTCTTATCGCCTTTAGCTCTGGTCTTTTTCATCATCAAAACTTTGACCTGCAATACAAGTCCTGCAGTACAAGATATCCACATAGATGGCCTCGGGTGTTGACACATATTATCCATTACTTGCTTCCAGCGGTCTTCATTCGACCTCTGCTGCTCCCGCATCTTCTCTTCATTCAACCTCTGCTGTTCCCGCATCTGCGCTAATTCCTGTTCATATTTGGCCTGTCGCTCGTCCATCTCACGATGTGCATCGTTTAATTTCTGCGTCAATAGCTGAACATCATTTATTTAGTTCTGAAGTAGTAGGAAGATGATGGCCTCAGATTCGGAATAATGGAATTTTGGAAAGCAGACGGGCCCAACAAATATCATTAATAAATACTTACTGCTGGCTAGTAACCTTCACTACGATACGACCATCAGACGTAACCTCAACCACCTCATTATCAATGTGATACGTGCGTATCCCATTTGCACCTGCCGGACGTCTGTCAGTACTGGGTGGAGGCACAAATGGGCGACTTAGCGTACTGGGTCCACTACTGTCATTCGTACTAGGTGCAGGCACAAATGGACCACTAACAACGACCTGAACTTGACGCCGACGACGCCCGCGTAAAGAAGTAAAAATCCTCCTCCATGCCGATCCCAATGGAGGTGAGTTATGAGGTGAGTCATGATGATCAGATCCTGATCCTGATGCCATGACTGTAAATATAAATGTTATTTCCACTAGTGAAAAAAAGGGATTTTAAGTCAGGCGAAAAGGGGATTTAAAGTCAGGCGGGAGCTTGACTTTTATTAAGTCGACTTTGTATGTCTGGAGTTTTAAAGTCAAGCGATAGCCTGACTTCATAAGTATGATTTAAAGTCAAGCATTTATTGCGCCTGACTTCATAAGTATGTTTTAAGGTCAAACATTGATTCTTTCTTGACTTCGTAAGTATGATTTAAAGTCAAGCATTTATTCTTGCCTGACTTCGTATGTATGATTTAAGGTCAAGCTTTTATTATTGCTTGACTTTAAATCTTACTTACAAAGTCAAGCAAGAATAAATGCTTGACTTTAAATCATACTTACGAAGTCAAGCATTAATTCTTGCCTGACTTCGTAAGTATGATTTAAAGTCAAGCTTTTATTCTTGCTTGACTTCGTATGTATGATTTAAGGTCAAGCTTTTATTATTGCTTGACTTCGTATGTATGATTTAAGGTCAAGCATTATTGCGCCTGACCTTAAAAGTTTTTTTTTTTTAAATTTTGGTTACACCCTGGTTATACGAAATTGGTATATGGCCAACAAAACAAAAACAAAACAAACATTTACAGCCACTTACATTCATCATCTGTAATCAAACATTTACAGCCACTTACATTCATCATCTAGTCTCAGTCATCAGTCACTTACATTCATCGGTTTAGGTACATTCATCAGTCACTTACATTCATCAGTTTAAGTACAAAATAATACATTCTAGTCTCACAGTCACTTACATTCTACATAAAATCACTTAAGTTGTTTTCTTCGTTTTTCCTTTGAAGTGGGTTTACGCTCTGCATACAGCTTTATAAAAAACTCTGCCCAAACTTCTCTGACGTGTGTCAAGTCTTCATGCGTGAACGGAGAACTCGAATTAAACATCTACAAAAACAATTTAGATTAGATAATAAAGCAGATTGGATAATAAAGCAGATTGGATAATAAATGCAGGATAACTGATCTCTAATATACAGCTTCTAATATACAGCTTCTAATATAACTGATCAAACAGCTTCTAATATACAGCTTCTAATATAACTGATCTCTATACTTACCCTATACAGCTTCTAATCAAACATCTGCAAAACTCACAATCAAACATCTACAAAAACAATTTAAATTACCCTATACAGCTTCTAATATAACTGATCTCAATACTTAACCAAACAGCTTCTAACATAATCACCCTATACAGCTTCTAACATAATCAAACAGCTTCTAACACAACCAAACATCTTCTAATATAACCAAACAGCTTCTAACATAATCACCCTATACAGCTTCTAATATACTGATTACGTTTACTTAACAGCTTCTAACATAATCACCCTATAAAAGTTGAAAATTTATATTACCTTCTTCCAATTATTAGTGATAGTTGCGGAGACAATGGTCATCATATTTATCATCACATAGTGGCCACAAGAATAACTATCAATTTGTTTCGGTCCCTATAAATGAATATCAAATATCAAAATTGAATATAATTTACGGTAACTAGTATCAAATGAAAATAAAAATTAATGTATTAAATACTTACTTTAAGTGTCACCCAGTGAGGTTTTGTTTTTCTTAAACCCTTCATCCTATTATATCCATCCATAGCTCTGTAGGGTAACATCAAATAGTAAGTTACAAGTCTAAAGCATGTTAAATCATCAAATAGTAAGTTACAAGTCTAAAGCATGTTAAATCATAAAGTTGTGACAACAAATTATTAAAGAAAACCTACTTGTCAACTATTTCAACCAGGGTCTCGTTTGGAGGGCGGTGAAGCGAACACATCCAAACAACTGTATTAACAGAAGGACAGACGACAAACAATTGCCAATGTTTACTGCAGAATTGAACAACAATATGGTCAATGTCAGCTAGCTCATTTTTAATAACTCTGACATATCAATATGGACAAATTATACTTTACCGTACCTGAACAAATATGGCGCTAGAAAGCATGTTTTGTTCTGGTCAATTAGCTTATTCTGGATATATGATTGGACGGTCTCTTGTTTGTAGCCATAACTACCACAAATTTTGTATGGATCTAAAAATCCATACATATCACTAATTTCCCTTGCTATACATTCGCGATGCAAATACCTAAGATATTGAAAACAAATTGTTCAGTATTTATAACTATTTATAATTGAAGTATTTGGAATAAGTTTTACAAATAACTAATATATACTTACGTGCACCATATTGCCAAATGGCTCATCTCAAGTTCCTCGTCACCTTGAACCATTTCTACAATATCTTTATATCCAATGTAGAAATGTTCCTGGTGCTCATGGTCCAAGTCCAACTTGACACTTGTTGAAATCTCATAAGCTATAAAATGCAACTCTTTCAACCAGTCATTCTTGGGCGGTTCCTCCACATGAGATGGTGAACAGCTAGCTTTAAATCCAATTGTATTTTTTTGAGATGGTGAACAGCTATGCAACGATCCCCACTTCTGCAGGTAAGAGAAGTACTATGTTAGCCCCAAGTGTGTCCAACTGTCCAGGATAAGGCTGACTTAATGTTATAAGCATTTGTCAGGATTAATGTACTATGTAAGGCTGACTTAAGGCTGAGTTAATGTTTAAGGCTGACTTAAGGCTGACCCAGGTAAGAGAAGTACTATGTGTTAGTGAATCAGAAATGTACTCTGCAGTGACTTAATGTACTCTGCAGTGACTTAAGGCTGAATCAGAAATGTACTCTGCAGTGACTTAAGGCTGACTTAATGTACTCTGCAGTGACTTAAGGCTGAATCAGAAATGTTTACGTTAGAAGGAACGGGGCTGGGCGCCAGTTACTGCTCAGAGGCGCCAAGGGCGCCAGTTACTGCTCAGAGGATCAGAACCAAGTGGCGCACACAGGAGAGTACCAGGGCGCACACAGGAGAGTACCAAGAGGATCAGAATAAGCTAACATACTTTCCACTTGGCTTACAGCTATGAGATACAGTCACTGCTGAGAACTTATACTGCAGTGACTGTTTTTACACCCCCAACAATCAATATTCAGTTAACTACATTAACTATGTTACTAAAATCCAAACTATAACTGCAGTGACTGTTTTTACACCCCCAACAATCAATATTCAGAATAAGCTAATATTCAGTTATTTACACCCCCCCCCCCACAATCAAGTAACTAGTGACCACCAGCACTGCCAGCAAACTATAACTGGCAGCAAACTACATTAACTATGTTACTAAAATCCAAACTATAACTATCAAACAATCAGACAATGTAGTTACTAAAATCAATTCATAAACTATGTTAATGTTCATATATATACATCTGTCAATGCTTCGATTATTTTTGTGTTTCTTTTCAAACTCCTGTGTTAACTCATCCTGTTTCTTTGCAAACTTCTCTGTTAACTCCTCCTGTTTCTTTTCAAACTCTTGTGTTAACTCCTCCTTCAACTCTTGGTTAATGACAGCTAGTTTCCCACTATCTGAGGTGCCTCTAGTACGTGAAGTAGGTCCAAAGTATTCTGATAGACCCACCCCTTTACCAACTGCTCGTACACGACCACGAGGATCAGGTTTTCCAATGGCTATAGTCAAGATATCTTGACGTCCATGTGGAACAAGTGTTCCCTGTTTGGCCTGATCAACTAACTCATCCTATAACAAAAACGATGTGCACTTTAGGCAACATTGTAAAATGTATTTCTTAAGGCGTTGGTGCTTGAATAAAAAATTTAACTTACAATTTTCGAAGCAACAGAAGCTGACTCATCCGTTGTAAAAGATCCTGTTTTCCTCTGATGGGCCAACTTAAATAACTCATGAAGTGGAGGAGATGGAGGTTCTATTACTAACTGTGGATCACTGGACTCCTCACGCTTTGCTTCCACGTAGCTCTCTTTCCACTTTCCCTTAATCCTCTTATAGCCACCACGAGCGGATGTGTGGTAGAAGTTATTGTGGGATTGAACTTTTTTGGCTCTTTCTCTTTTAGTCTGTCATAAATACAAAACCAAATGTTATTAGTCATGACATATTAAATTAAGACAAAAATAAAAACTATAAAAGACCAAATAATTACCTGAAACTGTTCTTCCATGCGACTCTTTACGAACAACTCCCATGTTTCAGTTGATATGAAACTGTATATCTCACATGGAGTTTTGTCATTCTGATCCTCTTTGGGGCTAAAGATAAATTTTCTAGTGAGTGATGACTTAAATTGCGTCCAACGCTCACCGGCATAAGCAATCCATTTGTTCTTCAACCTCTCGTCATTGGAAATGTCAAATGTTTCCTAAAGTATATATACAAAAAAGGCAGTGTTAATATCACTCCGATATCATTCATTTGGGTGTATAGCACTCAATATGCAATGAAAAGTTAATACCAAGATATCCAGCCAAATCAAGTCCTTGACCGCGCCATCCACTTTGTCCCTAGTTTCTGATAATATGCTTGCCTTGTGTCGTGCTAGCATAGACACATAACTCTTAAATCTGGCAGCCAATTTACCTACAGGCTCTAGGTGTTCATCAAATTCAATCGGGTACCTATAACCTAGCGAGCGTCAAGACGTCAAATCCGGTAACGACGTTGCACGTCTAGTCTTCTTCTTTGTTGGGGGGTTGATAGATAATTCAGCCATGATACCTATTTAAGAAAAACAAATGCGAGCAATCATTAGTATAACAAATCATCAGTATAACAAACACCATCAATATTGCAAATTTATTCAACATATTATTCAGCTTCTGCAACTTAAAACAAGTGTTAATTTGGTATAACACAACCAACTTAAAACAGTAGTACTACTGTTTTAAAAGTTTTAATGCTAAGATATTGGCATTTTTTAACTTCGTCTAAATTCAAAACAAAAAAAACTGTTACATTCAAATCTCGAAAGTTTAATGCCCTAAATGAAAGAGTTCACTAGATAAACTACTTCTTTCCTGATACAAAAGTAAGCTATTTCATTATCTAGAATATATCACCATTTTACTTTTGCTAGTTTGATATATTCGCTATTTTATTGAAAGACAAATCAACTTAGCTGGGCAATCAGTGACACTAAGTAGTGGTTAGTTAATGAAGTATTTTCATTTCTACACTAACTTTTCAGTTTTATATATGAAACAGTTTTGTGGCTCTGAGATCATTGAACTTCAACATTTTGAGCCTGCTTCAATCGATGACATTGCAAGTGTGCATGCAAGAGCCTATGTTTCTGGGCTTGAAAAGGTAATCTTTTATGTTCAAAAATCCTTTGTTTTGGTTATTTGTTATGTGAGAGATTCTGTTTTCTAAGTTATGGTATATTTAATTTTATACCATACTTTATAAATTGTGGTTAGGTGCTAACCCTACAGAGTAGTGTTTATGAGGCTTAGGACATCTTGACCCTACAAGCTGGCTTTTGGGATTGAGTTTAGCCCTAAACCCAAATTCTTAGACTGACGTTGGTTATCATTACCCATTTTTCCCTTTGTTCATCATCGGCCAACTTTCCTTTTGTGTTCCAGACTTCCAGTACTCTACTTAGAAAGTAGTGTATCATAGCATTCGCCTAGTAGCTGATCCCAAATAAGATGGTTACCTGGGAGAAATAAGGATAGGTCCAAGGAATTAGTGGGCCTGGCCTTAGTAGTTAGGCATTGTTATTTTATAAAATCAGTTAATTTGGGTTTAGTATGTTTCTTTTGGAGAAATAAGGATGAGCCCCAAAGAATAAATAAAGTAGGCTGAGCTTCGTAGTTAGGTTTTTATTAGAGTATAGAAAAGAATGTAATGAGTAAGGTGAATTTCGGTTTATGTGTTAAAGGAAAGGCCAGGTTCTCAAGTACCTGATAATTCCTTGTTGTTTCTGCTATAGCAATAGAATATCCTCTGTTCTTTCTATAAATTTTCTAGTCTGAAATTTTAACCAATATCTATCAACTTTATTTTTCCTATGATGTGTGTTTCTGAATCAGTTTCTTCATTTACTTTCACTAAATGCATGCCTTAATTCTGATTTAGTTTACAAAATAATGGCAAATTCTTAGTCAATCACCTGCAACTTATTCAATCACGTGCTTGCCTTGATAATGGCAAATTATTATTCAATCACGTGCTGTCAAAATAATGGCAAATTCTTAGTCAATCACCTGCAACTTATTCAATCACGTGCTTGCCTTGATAATGGCAAATTCTTTTTAGGGGTCAAATTAAAATATCTTCCCATATCCCTTCATTATGATCATCACGAGTCGCACGTACACCGTCCACATCCATGTCCTCAATGAATATAGGCATTTGTGTAGTAAAAGAAGGAGTCTCAGAAATTTCAAGGGATGAATCTCCGTCTTCACCATTACCATTCATGATTCTTCCTTGTAGGACTACTGACAATTTTTTGTTAGAAGGATCATCGACAAAAAAAATTTGTTTTGCTTGGTCAGCCATGATGAAAGGCTCATCCCCATAACTTACCTTGTCTAGGTCCACCAATGTAAATCCTAAGTCATCGGTTTGTACACCATTGTTACTGTTAACCCACTTACATTTAAAAACAGGCACTTTAAATTTAGAGTAATTGAGCTCCCAAATCTCTTCAATAACCCCAAAGTAAGCAATTGACGCAAGAACAGGGTTTTTATCCTTTGCACTAGAGAAGTGCATTGCAGAAGCCATGACCATAACCCCACTATTTTGCACAGTACTCTTATCATCTTGTGCCTTTGTAGAAAATGAGAAATTATTTATATCGTACCCAGACCAACACATGACACTAAACATTAGTTCATTTGCTAGCCACTTTAGTGTATCAGAAGCACTATTATCCTTCATAATATTCTCTTTAAACCAGGTTAAGAATGTCTTGTTGTGCTCTTTCAATAGCGCTTTTTCATTCATTTGAGGGTTTTTACTCTTGACAATCTTTTTATGAGTAGATAAATAAGGTAATACCTCGTCGGTGTTATTCAATATGTACAAATGTGCTTGCAACACTTCTGCTCTACCCATACTCTTGACCCTTGGACATCGTGTACCCTTACCTTGACACCTCCTTGTATGACGAGACTTGGGAAGCCCTATAGGTTTTGCTTCTGCCAAATAGTCTGAACAAAACTCAATAGCTTCTTCCGTGACATACCTTTCAACAATAGATGCTTCAGGACGATATTGATTCTTCACATAACCTTTCAAAATCTTCATGTATCGTTCAACCGGATACATCCACCTTAAATAAATAGGGCCACAGAGTCTAATCTCTCTTACTAGGTGAACAATTAAATGAACCATGATGTCAAAATATGAGGGAGGAAAATACATCTCCAATTGACACAAGATAATAGCAACCTCGTTTTCCAACTCATCCAATTTCTGAGGGTCAATGACTTTGACACATATAGCATTAAAGAATAAGCACAACCTAGTTATGGCATGTCAAACACATTTTGGCAAGATGCCACGAATAGCCACCGGTAGTAGTTGTTGCATCAACATGTGACAGTCATGAGACTTTAAGCCATCTAATTTGGGATCTTTTATTGACACAAGCCTCTTAAAATTTGAAGAGTAACCTTGTGGAACTTTGATTCCTTGTAGACACTCGCACAAACTTATTTTCTCTTTTTTTGACAATGTATAGCATGTTGGGGGCAAATATGTACGTTCACCTTTTGGCTTTGGATGTAATTGTTCTCTTATGCCCATTTCGAGCAAATCTAAACGAGAATTTATACCATCCTTTGTCTGGCCTTTAATGTTGAGAAGCGTCCCGATAAGACTATCACAAACGTTTTTCTCGACATGCATGACATCAAGACAGTGCCTTACGTCAAGACTAGACCAATACAGAAGATCAAAGAACACTGACCTCTTCTTCCACTTGCTTTTCACATTGAGCTGCTTTTGCTTTTTGCCAAATACAACTTTGATGTCCTTAACCACTTGGTAGACTTCTTCTCCAGTCAAGACATTCTCGAGAGTTTCATTCTCTTGGCACCCATTAAAAGCTTTTTCCATCCTACGGTATGGATGATTACATTTGAGATATCTCCGATGCCCAAGGTATACAGTCTTCTTACCATGTTTTAGTTGATGGTAGCACGTATTTTCTGTACAAATAGGACAACATTTATGTCCCTTAACACTATACCCAGACAAGTTCCCGTATGCTGGGAAGTCATTGATTGTGCAAAATAACATCGCACGCAGCTTGAAAGTTTCATTGGAATACCCATCAAACACATCCACGCCTTCATCCCACATTTTTCTCAAGTCTTCAACCAACGGGCTAAGGTAAACATCTATGTCATTTCCTGGCTGTCGTGGGCCGGAAATCATCATGGATAACATAACATACTTACGCTTCATGCACAACCAAGGAGATAAGTTGTAAATTATAAGGAGAACAGGCCAGGAGCTATGATTTGTACTTAAGTTACCATATGGGTTCATCCCATCCGAAGCAAGCGCAAGCCTAAGATTTCTTGACTCGGCGCCAAAATCCGAAAACAAACTATCAACCTTCTTCCATTGTAGAGAGTCAGCCGGATGGCGAAGTTGTCCGTCACATTTCCTCTCATCTGCATGCCATCTAATGTTCTTTGCATCCTTTGCATTAGCAAACAAGCATGTGAACCTAGGAATTATTGGAAGGTACCATAAAACCTTTGCTGGAGAAATCTTTGAGTTATCATCATCGCAACTAGATTCACCAGTCTTTACTTTGTAACGTGACCTATTACACGTAGGACACTTATGCAGCTCCTCAAACTCAGTCCGATACAATATGCAATCATTGGGGCAAGCATGTATTTTTTTATACTCCACACCCATCGGACACAAAATCTTCTTCGCTTCATACGTACGACATGGCAATGTGTTACCTTTTGGAAGCATGTCTTTCAACAACTCAAGCAACTCAGTGAAACTCTTATCAGTCCACCCATTCGTCGCCTTCAGATTGAACAATTTTATCACCGCAGTCAACCGTGTGCATGTTGTACATCCCAAATACAAGGGCTCTTCTTTATCTTCGCACAAAGTATCGAAGGCATGTGCTTGCTTAAAAGATTCCGGCCCAATATCACGTATCATGTCTTCCATTCGATCATCCATATTTGAATCGGCGAAATTATCTCTTCCGGACACACTTGGGATATCTAACTTTTCACCGTGCCATATCCAAGTTGTATAACTACGACAAATCCCATCAACTAGAAGATGATCTCTTATTGTGGCAACTGGTTGTGGTATCCGGTTCACACAATTAACACAAGGACAGTCAAAAATTCCACCACAACCTTCAAGCTTTGTTTGAGCAAACTCTAGAAATTCTTCCACCCCTTTCGCATACTCATCACTCAACTTACTAGTTTGCATCCAACTAAGATCCATGTAGCTACGATCGAAAAAAAAATAGATAATAATTTTAGATTTCACGTATCAAGTAATGGATAAATATATATGTGTAAGTGTACAATAGTTTCCTATAGATTAGCTGTACAACTGGTGTAGTTGCATTCATTAAAAGTGTTAAATGCTGATTAACAGTTAGGGAAAACTGACTTTAAGTCAGTTAGTGTAAACTGTGTTAGGGAAAACTGACTTTAAGTCAGTTAGGGTAAACTGTGTTAAATACTGATTAACAGTTAGGGTAAACTGTGTTAGGGAAAACTGACTTTAAGTCAGTTAGTGTAAACTGTGTTAGGGTAAACTGTGTTAGGGAAAACTGACTTTAAGTCAGTTAGTGTTGTAACACCCTGGTATTTTTATTTATTAAAAATACCCAAGTGCACATTAGAAATACATCAGAGATATAAAATTCCTGCATGAATACTGAACACTGCAAAATAGTTTTCACTGGACAACAACCAAGCAGTCTTAATACACATAAGACCATAAAATTCAGCGAACTATCCTGCTCAGTATCATACAAGAAAGCGGAATAAAGGATAACATAACACTGATGTCATAGTGTTGTGATACATGGACAACAGAAGGAAAATAAACTTAAACGTAAAACTAAGTCATCATCCATCTCGCGGGGCCACCTACTCGTGCCTCTGAGTTTTCTTCTGTCCCTGTTTATCTGTAAAACAACAACATTTAAACAGTGAGATACAATCTCAGTGAGTTCTACCGAGACCCCTACTAACACTCTCGGTTCATTTATTAGTTCTTTTATAGCTTAACACGACACCGACTGCAAAACGCTGCTACTCCCGGTATGTCGTAAAATAAACAAAGTGCGGCACCGACTGCAAAACCATGCTAATCCCGGTGTATCGCGCAACACAATAAGTACGGCACCGACTGCAAAACCATGCTAATCCCGGTGTATCGCACAATAATCCTTAACACAACACCGACTGCAAAACCATGCTAATCCCGGTGAACTCCCCTACCAATAGTACATTCTCCCATTGGCATGGAGCCTAGGGAAGGGGATCATGACTGCCCCGCCTAGTATGTTACACATGGGTCGTCACCCAACTCGATATAGTATATACGTATATCTACAACGCTATGAACCCACGGTCTATCAGATCAGATAATCAGTGAAACACTTTAATCCACATTTTATAAAATTCAAGTTCACACTCGCACTCTAGTTGGTCACTTTTCGACAAAATTTTCAATATCAAAAACAGTTCATTTTGCCTTAAAAATAGAATATTCAGTTAGGCCTCTGAATAAGCTTTCCAACGCACTTTAGAACACCTCAATCGGGTTCCCGGATCAAAAGATATCGCGAAACGAAAAACAGCGTTTGGTTGCTGAAAATTCTGCCAACTGGCGCGCGAATGGCGCGTGGCGCGCAAACGGCGCGCGAGTTGACAGCCAACTTCTGCCCAGTAGCGCGCGAGTCACGCGCGGTGCGCCAACGGCGCGTGGAGTGGCAGAACAGGGGGCCTGTGGCCTGTCGAGTGCAGAATTTTGCGATTTTCGCGAATTCCGCTATTCCGCTCAATTCCGATTTTTGTTCCGATCGAAAACAGATTTTACAACCAGTAAAATAAATCCAATACAAACCACACAATCAATCAATCCAATCCAAAAATCAATCAAAACGAATTGTATTAAAACGCGACATATTTTCAAATAACGGTTTTCGTTCTAAAATCTCTCGAAATCAATTAACGTAAAAACTAACGAGACACAAAAACATCCTAAGCGTGAGTAAAACTCACCTTTGAAGCGAGAGTCGTTGTCGAGTCGAAATCACCGAGCCACGAAAAATCCCCAATCGAACCCTAGAGTTTCCAATCCGCTCCAAACTTCGAATTTAGCTTCAATCCGCTTTCAACTGTTGTTGGGCTTGCTGCTAGACATGATTCAACCATGAAGATCAACTCAAACTTGGTTCACTATTCATCATCCCTCTTAAATTCGAATTCAAGAGAAGAGGGAGGAAATAAGGGTATGAGCTTACCTATGGAAGGAGAAACAATGATGATGATGAGGATGAAGCTTTGGGATGATGGGTGATGATCTTCTTCTCCTTCCTTTCTCTTTTCCTTTCTTCTTCTTCTTTCTCTCTTTTCTCCTCTTTTCTTCTTCTTTTCTTCCTCTGCTTCTCTTCTGTTCCCAGCGCTTCTTTCTCTCTTTTCTTTCTTTTCTTTTATTAAACACACACACACATATATACTTATTTAATTAATAAATAAGTAGTAGCGTGGTCCAATTACCGTATTGATCTTAATCCCTTTTTCCGATTTCGAAACTTCCTTGACCCGTATTATTCGGTCAACGATCCTGTGACAGCCAATAATTAATTTTAGCACTCAATAATTTTACTTATTAAATACCAAATTAATTCAATTGGGTTAACATCCAAATAATACGATTAATTATTTTGAGGATGTTACATTCTCCCCAACTTGAAAGAATTTTGTCCTCAAAATTAGACATAACATACCTCAAGAGAACAAATACGGATACCGAGTCCGCATATCGTCCTCCAACTCCCACGTAGCTTCCTCGGCGGAGAAACCATCCCAAACCACCTTGACGATGGGAATTGACTTTGTCCGTAGCGTCCTCTCGCCACGTTCTATGATGTAATTCGGATTAGGTTGGAAGGACAAGTCCGGTCGAAGATCAATCGTTTCAAAATCTAACGGTTGACTTGGATCGGGAATGTACTTCCGCAGCTGAGACACATGGAATACATCATGTAGATTTGACAATGGTGGAGGCAAAGCAATACGGTATGCAAGAGGCCCTATTCGCTCGATTATCTGGAAAGGTCCAATATACCGAGGACTGAGTTTCTTCACCCGTAATGCCCTACCTATGCCAATTGTTGGTGATAATCTCAAAAACACATGATCGCCCGACTCAAATTCCAACGGCCTTCTTCTTTTATCAGCATAGCTCTTTTGCCTACTTTGAGCGGCTTTCATTCTTTCCCTGATCTGGCGGATCTTTTCAGTAGTGTCTTGAATCACCTCGGGTCCTAACAATCGGTTCTCACCTACTTCCCACCAACACAATGGAGTCCTGCATTTCCTACCATACAAGGCTTCATAAGGTGCCATTCCGATACTGGAATGATAACTGTTGTTGTACGAAAATTCTACCAATGGAAGATGATCCTCCCATTTCTTCCCGTTATCAAGTGCCGAAGCTCTAAGCATATCCTCTAATGTCTGGATAGTTCTCTCGGTTTGACCATCTGTTTGTGGGTGATAAGCGGTACTAAGAAGTACTTTAGTCCCCATTGCTTCATTCATAGCTTTCCAAAATCGAGAAGTGAATTTCGGATCTCGATCCGACACTATACTGGTAGGAACCCCATGTAACCTTACTATGTTCTTCAAATACACTTCAGCTAACTTGGATACTTTACTGCTCGAACGGACTGGAATAAAATGAGCTGATTTAGTTAACCGATCCACAACTACCCAAATGGAGTCGTTACCGGCTTGAGACCTTGGCAATGCCATTACAAAATCCATAGAAATGTCTTCCCATTTCCACACTGGCACGTCTAGTGACCGTAGCAGACCAGCAGGCTTCTGATGTTCTATCTTAACTTTTTGACAAGTTAAGCATTGTGATACGAATTCAGCAATTTCTAACTTCATTCCCGGCCACCAATACATTTGTTTTAAATCTCTATACATCTTGGTGGATCCAGGATGTACAAAAAATAAACTTCGGTGTGCTTCTTCAAGCACTTGCTTTTTAATATCTTCATTATCAGGCACACAGATCCTACCGTTGAAACAAATAACTCCATCACTATCTTCGGTAAAGTCTGGCATCACTTTCTGTGATTGTAGTTTCACATCAACTTCCTGTGCTAAGCGAATAGAATCCCTTATGGAACTAGAGATCCTCATGTGGCTCAACACCAACCGGTTCCTTTTTGGCTTTGAATCCACATTTAAGTCCCGGAAAGACTCCAACAATTCCATTTCATGCATCATTAATCCTGCTATATGAATGGATTTCCTACTTAGTGCATCGGCTACAACATTAGCTTTTCCCGGATGATACTTCAGTTCGAAGTCATAATCCTTCAGAAATTCCATCCACCTTCTTTGTCTGTTATTCAGCTCCTTCTGATCGAACAAATATTTCAAGCTTTTATGATCACTAAAGACTTCGAAACGAGACCCGTACAGGTAATGTCTCCAAATCTTTAGTGCGTACACAATAGCTGCCAGCTCTAGATCATGAGTCGGATAATTCTCTTCATGAGTCTTCAACTGTCTGGAGGCATAAGCTACAACTTGTTGGTTCTGCATGAGAACACATCCCAAACCCTTCCCAGAAGCATCGCTGTAAATTTGAAAATCCAAAGACGGATCTGGAAGAATTAGGATTGGAGCAGAAGTCAACCTAACCTTCAACTCTTGAAAACATTCCTCACAATCGGCATTCCATATAAACGGTTGGGCCTTGCGAGTCAACCGAGTAAGTGGAAGAACCAATTGTGAAAAACCTTGGATAAACCTTCTGTAGTAACCGGCTAGACCCAAGAAACTTCTTATTCCAGTGACAGATGTTGGTCGTTCCCAGTTCAACACCGCTTCTACTTTACTGGGATCCACCGCAACTCCCGATTGGGAAATCACGTGTCCCAAAAACTTCACTTCCGGCATCCAGAAGTCACACTTCGACGGCTTGGCATACAATTTCTTTTCTCGGAGTACGTTCAGAACAATGCGGAGATGTTGAACATGGTCCTCAATGGTCTTAGAGTACACCAAAATATCATCAATAAAAACTACTACAAACTGATCGAGATAAGTATGGAATACTCGGTTCATGTAATCCATGAATACCGCTGGAGCATTAGTCAAACCGAAGGGCATTACTACGAACTCGTAATGTCCATACCTCGTACGGAAAGCTGTCTTCGGAATATCTAAGGCTCGTACCTTTATTTGATGATAGCCCGATCTCAGATCAATTTTTGAAAATACCACTGCACCCCGAAGTTGGTCGAGCAAATCGTCTATCCTTGGCAATGGATACTTATTCTTAATCGTCACTTTGTTGAGTTGTCGATAATCTATGCACAATCTCATGCTACCATCTTTCTTTTTGACTAGCAATACCGGAGCACCCCATGGAGAAGCACTCGGTCGGATGAACCTTTTCGATATTAATTCCTCAAGTTGAGACTTCAATTCCTTCAACTCTAAAGGAGACATTCTATAAGGAGCAATAGAGATTGATCCTGTACCAGGAATCAATTCTATTGAGAATTCTACCTCTCGGTCAGGAGGTAAGGATGAAACTTCTTCCGGAAAGACATCTAGAAATTCATTTACCACTTGCACAGATGACAAATCTAAACCCGTTTCAGTAGATGCAGACAACATAATAAGAATAGCTTCCGCACCTTGGAATAATGACTGGCTTGCTTCGGTGTAAGAGATCGTCGCTTCAGAATCTGCCTGTGTCAATCCTACGGATTCGGAGGCGAAGCTAATAGTTCGATCGGCACAGTTGATTGTTACATGATTTTCAGCCATCCAATTCATACCCAGAACAATATCCATGCTTCTCATAGGCAAGCAAATAAATTTTACAACAAACTGTCTGTCGCCTATGACGAGTAGGCAATTTTCACATAATGATTGGGTCTGGACACGACCCTTGGCAGCAGTTAAAATAGTTATCGGTTCGGATAGCTCAGACAATGCTAATCCCAACCGATCCACACATGCTTGTGAGATAAAACAGTGAGTTGCACCAGAATCATATAAAATATTGACTGAATTATTAAAAAGAGATCCCGTACCCCTCAAAAGATTATCAGTAGGTGTGATGGTTCGAGCATCCAATGTGTTGATTCGTCCTTGCCTTGGCGCATTCGGTGCTCCTTGGAAAGTTTTCTTTGCTGGGCACTCATTTGCATAGTGACCTTCTTCATTACAAACATAGCACCTATTAGATTTGTGTTCGCAACTGCCGTGGTGATACCTTCCGCACTTAAAACAATTCCTAAACTTCATTTGGTCTGCCGTTTGCACCTGCTTTCCTTTATAATTACCACCCTTGCCTGAGTCATGTTTGGGACCCATCTGAGAACTAGATGGTCTAGTGTTCCTCTTGCTCTGATGGAATGCCTTTCTGCTTGCATACAACCTTGACAAATCACTTTCGGCGATATAAGCTTGTTGTACCATGGCTCCATAGTTGGTCCTCGGAAAAGAACTAAGACTTTGAGCAATATCCTCTCTCAACCCATATTTGTACCTGTCAGTTTTCCACTGGTCACTTGGGGCATATCCAGCTAAACCGAAGAATTGATACAACTCTTCAAATTTAGCCGTGTATTGGCCCACGGTCAAGCCTCCTTGTGTAAAAGTCAAAAACTCATTTTCCTTATCCAACCTCATAGCCGTGGGGAAGAATTGTTCCAAAAATGATGTTCGGAAATTGTCCCAAGTCGGGGGAGTTCCCATTGTCTCCATCATGGCCCTAGCATTTGTCCACCAGTTATTGGCCTCTCCCTTCAACATATGGGATGCCAACCTCAACTTATCTTCATCGGTCACTTGCATTGTTACAAAGATCTTTTCAATGTCGTCCAGCCAATGTTGTGCTCTCATGACATCCGGCCCACCTCTAAACTCGGAGGGCTTCATTTTCAGGAACTCTGTGAAAATTCTCCTTGGGTTCACTTGTGGCTCTGGAGCTTGATGCTGCTGAGCATTCTGCTGTAGGATTTGTTGCTGCTGATGCATAAGCATCATGTCTTGCATCATTTTCTGCTGGTTCTCAATTACATTCTGCATCCACTCAAAATTTGGATCAACAGGAGGAGGAACGCCTCTACCTCTTCTAGCCATGATTCTGCGAAATATGCACAAAGTATTAAGTTGATCAAGCTCAATGTCTAATAGCATACTAAGAAAATCACAACTGGAAAAAGCAAAGACCCTATAAGCTAAGTCCGACTAGGTCGAACCGCTCTGATACCAACTGTAACACCCTGGTATTTTTATTTATTAAAAATACCCAAGTGCACATTAGAAATACATCAGAGATATAAAATTCCTGCATGAATACTGAACACTGCAAAATAGTTTTCACTGGACAACAGCCAAGCAGTCTTAATACACATAAGACCATAAAATTCAGCGAACTATCCTGCTCAGTATCATACAAGAAAGCGGAATAAAGGATAACATAACACTGATGTCATAGTGTTGTGATACATGGACAACAGAAGGAAAATAAACTTAAACGTAAAACTAAGTCATCATCCATCTCTCGGGGCCACCTACTCGTGCCTCTGAGTTTTCTTCTGTCCCTGTTTATCTGTAAAACAACAACATTTAAACAGTGAGATACAATCTCAGTGAGTTCTACCGAGACCCCTACTAACACTCTCGGTTCATTTATTAGTTCTTTTATAGCTTAACACGACACCGACTGCAAAACGCTGCTACTCCCGGTATGTCGTAAAATAAACAAAGTGCGGCACCGACTGCAAAACCATGCTAATCCCGGTGTATCGCGCAACACAATAAGTACGGCACCGACTGCAAAACCATGCTAATCCCGGTGTATCGCACAATAATCTTTAACACAACACCGACTGCAAAACCATGCTAATCCCGGTGAACTTCCCTACCAATAGTACATTCTCCCATTGGCATGGAGCCTAGGGAAGGGGATCATGACTGCCCCGCCTAGTATGTTACACATGGGTCGTCACCCAACTCGATATAGTATATACGTATATCTACAACGCTATGAACCCACGGTCTATCAGATCAGATAATCAGTGAAACACTTTAATCCACATTTTATAAAATTCAAGTTCACACTCGCACTCTAGTTGGTCACTTTTCGACAAAATTTTCAATATCAAAAACAGTTCATTTTGCCTTAAAAATAGAATATTCAGTTAGGCCTCTGAATAAGCTTTCCAACGCACTTTAGAACACCTCAATCGGGTTCCCGGATCAAAAGATATCGCGAAACGAAAAACAGCGTTTGGTTGCTGAAAATTCTGCCAACTGGCGCGCGAATGGCGCGTGGCGCGCAAACGGCGCGCGAGTTGACAGCCAACTTCTGCCCAGTAGCGCGCGAGTCACGCGCGGTGCGCCAACGGCGCGTGGAGTGGCAGAACAGGGGGCCTGTGGCCTGTCGAGTGCAGAATTTTGCGATTTTCGCGAATTCCGCTATTCCGCTCAATTCCGATTTTTGTTCCGATCGAAAACAGATTTTACAACCAGTAAAATAAATCCAATACAAACCACACAATCAATCAATCCAATCCAAAAATCAATCAAAACGAATTGTATTAAAACGCGACATATTTTCAAATAACGGTTTTCGTTCTAAAATCTCTCGAAATCAATTAACGTAAAAACTAACGAGACACAAAAACATCCTAAGCGTGAGTAAAACTCACCTTTGAAGCGAGAGTCGTTGTCGAGTCGAAATCACCGAGCCACGAAAAATCCCCAATCGAACCCTAGAGTTTCCAATCCGCTCCAAACTTCGAATTTAGCTTCAATCCGCTTTCAACTGTTGTTGGGCTTGCTGCTAGACATGATTCAACCATGAAGATCAACTCAAACTTGGTTCACTATTCATCATCCCTCTTAAATTCGAATTCAAGAGAAGAGGGAGGAAATAAGGGTATGAGCTTACCTATGGAAGGAGAAACAAGGATGATGATGAGGATGAAGCTTTGGGATGATGGGTGATGATCTTCTTCTCCTTCCTTTCTCTTTTCCTTTCTTCTTCTTCTTTCTCTCTTTTCTCCTCTTTTCTTCTTCTTTTCTTCCTCTGCTTCTCTTCTGTTCCCAGCGCTTCTTTCTCTCTTTTCTTTCTTTTCTTTTATTAAACACACACACACATATATACTTATTTAATTAATAAATAAGTAGTAGCGTGGTCCAATTACCGTATTGATCTTAATCCCTTTTTCCGATTTCGAAACTTCCTTGACCCGTATTATTCGGTCAACGATCCTGTGACAGCCAATAATTAATTTTAGCACTCAATAATTTTACTTATTAAATACCAAATTAATTCAATTGGGTTAACATCCAAATAATACGATTAATTATTTTGAGGATGTTACAAGTGTAAACTGTGTTAGGGTAATCTGTGTTAGGGAAAACTGACTTTAAGTCAGTTAGGGTAAACTGTGTTAAATACTGATTATGTGCTGAATTATAAGGGTAAACTGACTATGTGTTAGGGTAAACTGATTATGTACTGATTATGTGCTGATTATGTGTTAGGGTAAGGCTGACTTAAGGCTGACTTAATGTTTAAGGCTGACTTAACATACTTTCCAGTTTCCACCACCATTCCTATCACAATGTTGAGAAGAGAGTAAATCTTGAAACTGAATCAGTTTCAATGTAACTGAATATTCTTTATTATTATTTCTTGTTGACTGAGATACACACAGAGAGACTATTTATAAGATTGCCACTTGGCTTACAGCTATGAGATACAGTCACTGCAGAGAACTTATACTGCAGTGACTGTTTTTAAAGTGCATACAATTAAATTTGTGCAGAATAGCTTGTAAATAGCTTGTAAATAGGAAAATGTAATTCTGCACAAAGTTAATTATATGCACTGTAAAAACAGTCACTGCAGTATAAGTGGCAGTAAATAGGAAAATGTAATTCTGCACAAAGTTAAATGTAATTCTGCACAAAGTCTCTGTGTATTAACCAGATCGTATGAGTGGAAAGATAGTGTAAATAAGAGTTATGTTCCTGAACATACATAAAAAATTTAAAACCTTACACAAGCAAGATTTAAAGATGCATGAGACTAGACAAGTTAACAAATAGTAGCCCCTTGTCACAACATTGTTTCTAACTATATCAGCAAATCAACTAAAATATTACCCTTTAGGAGCTAATTATCGGAACCCAACAACATTGTTTCTAAATATTACCAACAGTGGGAAAATAACAAGCAATATCAGTAAATGATCAACAACATGTTGATAAATATATTGATTGAGCAATATCAATTGAATACTAAATACTCACTTTTATTGCTAGATCCAAACCTTCTGAATTTTGTGCAGCATCCAAACCTTCTGAATTTTGTGCTAGGTCATTTATTGCTTCATCCAAACCTTCTGAACTTTGTGCAGCATCTCCAATACCACAGTTAACCACTATCTTCTTAGCTTTAGGCACCTGAAATTAGAGAGACAAAATCCACCACTGCATAAATTGATCTACACTCATTCTCTATGGCTTTGGAGACAAAATCTACCATTGCATAAATTGAATACTAAAGACTCACTTTTCCTCTGAGTGTGACAGCAATCCCAAGTGGTTGGCCTTCCCTGATCTTGAAGGTAGCAACAGTATTCCTAGCATTGAACACAGAACAAACACGCCTTATTTTTAGCATTGAACACAGTACAACCACTTGGAGACATTAGACAAAATCACAAAACCAGTAATAATAGCATTGAACACAAACAAACACGACTTTTTTTTACACCAAAATCAACAAAGGGCGAGAGAGAGAGAAAAAACCCTAAAATCTTGACTTGAATCCCTAAAATGCAGAAACTAGAAGATTTATAGGTTTGAGAGAATAGGGAAGGTGATTTACCTGATAGAGAAGACAAACAGCGACGAAACTATGAGCCACGACCGAAGAAGAGACGCGCGCCGGAGGGTGGAGTGGTGGCGACGAGTTCGCGAACGAAATGCACGGTGAGGCGTGGCGGAGAACGGCGTGAGAACGCTAGAGGAGAGGCTTCGAGGAGAGTGAAATTCGTGTTCTGAGAATGAGATTCTGAGAGTGAGAATGCTAGGGTTCGTGGAATTCGTCTTCTCTGGGAGTGAGAGTGAGAGGCTTCGAGGAGAGTGAAATTGTGAGAGTGAATGTTTGAGAATGAGAGTGAGAGGCTCTGAGAGTGATTTTTTTTTCTTTCTATTTTTGGACTTTAGAGGTCGCGCGCGAATAGAAGCATGACGTCTAAAGTATTAGAACAGAAGAAAAAAAATTCACCCCTAATTACAAGTTTGCCACCGTGTCACTTATGTAGTCAGGCGCTTACACGCCTGACTTCTAAAGTCTTATTTTTTCCCTATTTCTTCACTTTAGACGTCAGGCGTGTATCTGCTTGACCTTAATACTCGCGAGTTTTGCCACTTATTTACAAGTTTGCCACCGTATCTACCTATGTAGTCAGGCATCTGGGCGCCTGACTTTAAATGTCTAACTCTAATGTCATTTTTGCACTAGTGTTCATAACAACAAATATATATAAATGATGAATAACATACATGTTATTTCATAACAACAAATTAATAATCATAATAACTCTGCGGCAAAAGTCCTCTAACGGGGGTTGCATTCAACATCATTTTAGTCATGTATTCCATGCACAATTCCGCAACGTTAAATTGAGACTTAAGACCCAACAACCGAAACACATTGATAACTTAGAGTCTTTAGATCCTACAAATAATGGTTTATTTGTCTCACTCAAAAACAAATAAAACCTTTGAGCTTCCTCGTTTGGAACTTCTTCAGCATCATATTGTGGTTCTTCGAAATCCAAATTTACACCGACAACATTAGATATCAAACGGCTGATATCCCGTAGTCATTGGATTACTACTTGATGTAGAAGCTTCTACGACTAGACTTAATGTGAGACCTTCTACTTGGACATGAACATTATCAACCGCAGGAACTCCAGCTGCTACCTCGCCATGACGGGTCCATATCCAATAATTTGGCTTAAACCCATTATTGTACAAATCAAGTCGAACATCACCTTCCTTTTTTATAGATCGAAACATACATTTGGAGCAAGAACATCTAATTCCACCTTGTCACTCAAATTCTTTTTGACGCTTAGCAAAAAGAACAAACTCTTCCACTCCTTGTACAAAACGTCGCTTCAACCCAGCTCTTCTAGGATAAATTTGATCATACATCCAACTACGATCCATTTTTTTGTGTATGTTCAATATAATATATACTACACAACATATATCATATATGTATATTAGAACAATACACATTGGTATTGGTATTTTTATGTTTGACCAAATATGCAAAATAAATTAAATAAACTATTAACTATTATTTTTGAACATATATTAATATTTTGATTTTTTAGTAAATGGTAACATATTTTAATAATAATGGTAAAATTTTATTTTGCTAATAATTTTACTTTTTTTTACTAATATTATATATATATATATATATATATTATATTATAATAATATTTCGTATTTAATTTATCTAAAAAAATACAAATAACAAACAATTATTACAATCTAATTTATTTTATTTTTCGAACAATTTCAACTTACAATCTAATTAACACTAATTTTTATTAATAAAATAAACGAAATTATTTACTTAAAAAATTATGAATGTCATTTAAAAATTTATAAACAGTAAATGATACAAATTTATTTAATTATTTATTAATATGTCTAATAACAAATAACTTGATAATTAACTAACCGATAGTGAATAGAAGTGTAACACCCTAATATCTCTAACAAGTAGAAATATTAGAATGCGCATGTAACATCCGCAAAATAATTAACCGAATTATTTGGATGTTAACCCAACTGAATTAATTTAGTACTTGACTGGTAAATTTATTGAGTGCAAAAATTAATTATTAGTCGTCATCGGATCGTTAACCGGATAATACGGGACAAGGAAGTTTTGGAATCGAAATAAAAAATTTAGATCAATATGGTAATTGGACCACGTTACCAACTATATATTAAATATATATATATATATATATATATATATATATATATATATATATATATATATATATATGTGTGTGTGTACGTGTGTGTGTGTGTTAAAAGAAAGGAAAGGAATGAATTGAAAGAAAGAAAGAAAAGGAAACAGCGAGAGAAGAGAAACAGAGAAGGAAAGGAGAGAAAAGAGAGAGAAAGGGTGAGGAGGAAGAAGAGGAAAAAGGGAAGGTTTCGGTTCGTCAAAACGACTTCCTTCCAACACGAAAAACGTTCGGCGCTACTTCCTCTTCGATTTGGTACCAACAGCACCATCATCAACTCACTCTACACAAATTCACCATTTTCGAAATTTGGAGAAAAATGGAGGTTTTGGTGGTTCAAGCTCAAAGGAAACCCTAGAATGGTGGTGAGGAGCGAGCTCAAGGTGGATTACGCGAATATTGAAGTTCGATTTGGGGTTTTTGAAGAATTAAAGGTTAGGGTTCAAAAGTTGGGTTTATGTGTGAATAGTGTCATGGAGGTTAGGGGAGGAAGATGGTGAATAGTGTTCGGGGAAGATTTCGAGGGATTTGGTATTTCGGTCAAAAGCGGGTTCGTGATCGAGTGGGAAGCTTTGGAAGCGGATTGGGTGTCGCCGGAGCGGGGAGCGTTCGTGTGGTTACTCGGTGAATTCGGCTCGATCGTGGTTCACGCTTCAAGGGTGAGTTCTACTCACGTTTAGGATTTTACGTTTCGAATTAATTAATTAACTGTTTTATCGCTTTCGCTGGTCTGGAATATTACTTGATATTGTCTGTTTCGGGTTAGGAATCGATCGGAGCGAGTCTCGAGTTGTGTCGTGTTAAAATGGAATTTTTGGTGATTCGATTTCGAAGGATTTTGACTTAAAAACCGTTAATTGGAAAATATGTCGCGTTTTGATACAATTCGTTTAAAATGAGTTTTTGATTGATTGTGTGACTTTGATTGAGACTGTTTTTATAGTTGTCAAAACTGTTTTCAATCGGAACAAGAATCGGAATTGAGCGGAATAGCGAATTTCGCAAGAAAACGGAAAACCTGCACTTTTCTGCAGATGGTCGCGTCGCGACCCGTCCCCTTCGCGTCGCGACCTGGCCCAGTTTTGTCACGTAAAAAGTTTCTGTCGTTTTTCGCGTCGCGACGGTAGCAGTTTGCGTCGCGACGCTTTGCAGATTTTCAACAGTTTTTCACTGATTTTGTTTTCGCAATAACTTTTGATCCGGGAACCCGATTGAGGTGTTCTAAGATGCGTTTGAAAGCTTATTCCGAGGCCTAACTAAATATACAATTTAAAAAGGTAAAAAGAACTGTTTTTGAAGTTCAAATAGTTTCGAAAAGCCGAATAATAGTACGCGTGTGCGGATGGGTTTCGTTAATAATAAAGCGGACTATGAGTCCTACGTGATATGGTTTAACTGACGCGGGATGATTATTATTTATTGTCTAAACCGGTCTACGATTCACGATATATAAATTATATCGACTACGGGAAACGGCCCGATGCGGGTGTTATGTTCAGTTATAGGTCTGAATGTAAATGAACTAAATGTTCATATTATTGTAGATATATATATTATATCGAGTTTGGGTGACGACCCATGTTGACATACTAGGCGGGGAAGTCATGAACCCTTACCCTAGGCTCTGTGCCCTTAGGAAACACTATTGGTATTGGGGTTCGCCGGGAGACGCAAGTGGATTGCAGCCGGTGTTGTGTTAAAAAGTTATTGTACTATGTTCACCAGAAGATGCAGGCGGACTGCGGCTGGTGGTACGTAGAAAGGTCTAAGACGCTAGTTCATCGGGAGACGCAAGTGGATTGCAGCCGGAGTCTTACTAGGTCGAAGCCTTATTGTATGGTCCACCGAGATTAGCAAGCGGATTGCGGTCGGTGTTGTGTCGAATCTTAAAAATGTTTTAAATGGACCGAGAGCGTTAGTAGGGGTCTCGGTAGAACTCACTGAGATTGTATCTCACTGTTTATATGTTGTTGTTTTACAGATAAACAGGGAAAGTGGAGATCCAAGAGGCACGAGTAGGTGGTACTCGGATGGTTGCTGAAGACTTAGCTTTTATGCTTAAGTTATGTTTTCCCTTGTTAGTTATGTATTTATTTTCCGCTTTCTTGTGCGATATTGAACACTGTATTTCACTGATGGTTTATGGTCTTATTTATGTTTAAGACTGTTCTGTTGTTATTCAGTGAAAATTTTATAGTGGTGTTCAGTATTTAAACAGGAAATATATCTCTGATGTTTTAGGAATGGTGCATTTGGGTATTTTTACTCGATAAAAATACCGGGGTGTTACAGTTGGTATCAGAGCAGTTCGACCTAGTCGGACTTAGTTTAGGGTTGAGTCGATTCCTTGTTAGTCCTTTTTGTAATTACACTTGTGATGCTAAGAGACATTGAGCCTGATCAACTTAATAGTTAGTGCATCATAAGCGGAATTATGGAAGGATGACCAAGACGCAATCCTCGACCAAGATCGGAGTCTCCAACCGGTGCATCCTCAGGAAAGGTGGCATGACGGTGGAAGAATACACCGCTAAGTTTGAGAAGTTGTCTCAGTTTTACCAAGTGGTAAAGTAAGCTTCGGATGACGAACGGAGAATGCAGAAGTATAAGACGGGCATAAGTGCTTTTATGATTTATGGTCTCAGTTCTCATACTGCTACCAATTATTTTGCCTTGGTGCAATCATCCTATGTCGCCGAGGATGATCTCATAGGAAATATGGGAAAGGAAAGAAGGTAGTTGAAATATCAACTCCGAATGCAAAGTCCTAAGATAATTTCATCAAAGGAAAAGCAGATGCAATTCTTTGATTCTCCAAAAGGTCAAGATATTCTAATTGTGGAAAGCAACACAAATTAGAAATAGTAGTATATGCGGGAGAGGGTCACTATGCAAAAGAGTGCCCTGCAAGGAAGAGTTCCCGGGAGTCACAAGCAGCTCCAAGACGAGGACGAGTCAACACTCTGGATGTTTAGACAGTTACAACTGCAGACAATCTACTGAGGGGTATGGGATCAGTTTTCAATAACTCGATCAGTATATTATATGGTTCGGGTGCAACCTATTGCTGTATATCCCGATCGTGTGTGAATCGGTTGGGATTAGCCTTATCCGAGCCGATAACTATTTTAACTGCTGTTAAGGGTCGTGTCCAGACCTAATCTTTGTATAGAATTGTCTACTTGTCATACGAGGCAGAAATTTCGTTGTAGAATTTATTGTTTGCCTATGAGAAGTGTGGACACCATTTTGGGTATGAATTGGATGACTGCAAATCATGTTGCAATCGACTGTGTTAATCAACTATCAGTTTCTCTTCAGAATCAGTTAAATTGTTGTTGCACCCCGAAAAATCCCCGGTTGGGGTTTCTCAATGTACAACGTGGAAAATTTTGGAGCCGCCACCAATATTTTAATTTTAAGACCAAAACATTGAAAAAAGGTCTTTTGAACAAGGCGGATGGTCTTTTGAAACTAGAGATATAGGTTCGGGGGTCGATTACGTGCGAGGAAGGTGTTAGCACCGCGCACGTCCTTTCTACCGAAAGGGAACCTCTAATTAAATGTGTGGTTTTAATGTTTGATTTGAAAAATACCTAGATTTGCCTATTTATTTCTTGTTTGAAGACGAATGAGAAAACTTACTGGAAATTTTATTTTTGGTGAGAAAGGGGGGAAAAAGGGGTTTTTAGAAAAAAGTGCTTGACGGGACATGGCCCGCTCCTACGTATCTCCCAGTGCGATGGAGAATTCAAAGCTACGTAGTTCTTGGTTCTTTTTGAAAAGTTTTTGTTTTTTATCTTTTTTAGTGAGTTTTTTGAAATAGGACGAGCATTAGCAAATGATTAAACTAGCAGAGGCTATGATGAATCACTACTAAATACTCAAAAAAGAGAGAGTTGTACCGCTAGTCAAACGAACAAAGGTTCTGATGGACTATTGATAACAACTCGTTTTTATTATCTTTTTGAAAGTGATTTTCGAAAAAGATTGATTTGCACAATGATCAAACTAACAAAGGTTATGATGGACCATCGTTTATTATTCTTATGAGAAAAAGACATTGTCACCAATAGCTAAACGAACAGAGGCTCTGATGAGCTATTAGCAACAATGGGTTGGAAAATGATTCTTTTTGTTTGTTTTTATGAAAATAATTTGTTTATGGGGATGAAAAGAATTTTTATTTGTTGCGCTTGACGAGAACGTGGCTCGCTCCTACGTATCCCAAACGGGAATCAAAGCGACGTAGTTCTAATGAAAAATGTTTTTAAAAGGGTTTGAAAGGGACAAGTTGAATCACCCGAGACCATCTTCACCACTTAGAACATGATGCACTAGGCATAAGTGGGAATCATATGGTTCGTCATCAACAATGGACGATAATATACAAGAACGAGTGGTTAAATGCTATAGCTAAGTTTAAATCACATGGATCACAATAACTAAATATTAACAAATGAAAAGACTGAAATACCTCTGATGAAGACAGATATTACAGATCTGAAGAACGCAAACCCCGACTAACTCTTGCAGAAGATCGACTCTGACGGACCAACGGAACGAATAGAGCGAAAAATAAAGCGTGGAAGAGTTTTTCTAAAATGTGAGAGATTTTGAGAAAAATGGGTTTTTTCTCTGATCTCGTGAAGAATGCGTGTGAAGATGTTGAAATTGTGGTGAAAATGTGTGAAATCCGTGTTTTGAAATGAAAAATGAGCTTCCTATTTATAGGAAATCAGATTTGATCTATTTTAGGAAACGGAGTAATCGATTATGTTGGAAATAACTTGGGAGATGTAATCGATTATTGGCTCATTGATTTTTGAGTGGATAATCGATTATGTGTGAAGGAAAAACAAGTGTATAATCGATTATCAACCTTCCTAAAAAGGTGGTAATCGATTATATGCTTAGTTACAAGAAGGGAGTAATCGATTTATTTGATAAATATGGAAACTTCCATTTGCTTCATAATCGATTATGTGTGATGTGCAAATGAAGGCTAATCGATTATTTGCTTCCTAATTGATAAGGAAACAATCGATTATTTGCTTTAGTAAAGATAGGAGAGTAATCGATTATGTGCTCTGAAAACATTCAGGCACATAATCTATTACCATAATCCATTATCTTTGTAAAAATATAGGATTTTAATTTCAAGCCCTCAACCAAAATATTCTTAGAAATATTTTTCAAAACTATTTTGATGCACCATGCATGTTTTGAAACACTCATCTCTCAGCTACTAAAAGTCATAGACCTTCAGTGATAAATGACCAAAACGCCCTTTTTGACCCTAAAAACCCTAATTTCCCAAAAAGTGCATTCTAACCCTAAAAATGATTTCAAAAACTCTCGGATGGTTTCTAGGGTCCAAAATGCAATACATTTTATTATTATTATTTTTGTGTGGAAAATTAGGGTTTGGACCTAAGCCGGACAAAATTGGGGTATGACAGCTGCCCCTCTTTATCTGAATTTTAACGAGGAATATGAATTGGCCGAAACATATTCCAAGGCAAAATGAAGATAAAGAATTCAGAAATTATACCGATTTTGTCCACTTGGGTAAACCCGAATTTTCCTCTTTTTCTTTTTCTATATTTTTTGAATAGATGGGCTTGAGAACAGACGGGGAACGGCTAACACTTGGCGTATTAACCGAGAGAAAGAAAATGATGGACCACTCGGGATCTGAAGGAGCACTAAGGCTCTGAAGGACCACTCAGGGTCTGAAGGAGCACTAAGGCTCTGAAGGACCACTCAGGGTCTGGAAGGCTGCCTAGGCCTTAATTGAAGGACCATCGTGGTCTGAAGGAGCGCTACTAGCTATGGTACTAGTAAAACGGTCTGAGGGGGCCTTTCGAGCGGCCATGATGGGTCAAGATCAGCTCCGGAACTGATATGTTGACTATGAAGGACGTCCATTGTGTCTTAGGCTGACACAACTAGTCCGAAGGACCACTCGGGGTCTGAAGGACTTACCCGCAGCTCGAATGCGAGGTGAAGTCTGCTTTTGAAGGGACACTTGGGTCCTGAAGGGATTCACGAATCCTGTTAATGATTGATTGAAATGTTCAACTAAAGCAGACAGAAAAGTAAAATGAGCACTTGGCGTGCAAACAGAAAAGTAAATGGGCACTTGGCGTGCAAAAGCAGGAAATAAAGCGGTAAAGAACGCAGTAAAGAAGGAGCACTGAGGGCTCAGGATGAGCGCGGAGGGCTCAGGATGAGCACAGAGGACTCAGGAGGAGCACCGAGGGCTCAGGATGAGCACAGAGGGCTCAGGATGAGCACAGAGGGCTCAGGATGAGCACAGAGGGCTCAGGGGGAGCACAGAGGGCTCAGGAGGAGCACAGAGGGCTCAGGAGGAGCACAGAGGGCTCAGGAGGAGCACAGAGGGCTCAGGGGGGAGCACAGAGGGCTCAGGAGGGAGCACAGAGGGCTCAGGATGAGCACAGAGGGCTCAGGGGGAGCACAGAGGGCTCAGGATGAGCACAGAGGGCTCAGGGGGGAGCACAGAGGGCTCAGGATGAGCACAGAGGGCTCAGGATGAGCACAGAGGGCTCAGGAGGAGCACAGAGGGCTCAGGGGGAGCACAGAGGGCTCAGGATGAACACAGAGGGCTCAGGAGGAGCACAGAGGGCTCAGGACGAGCACAGAGGGCTCAGGACGAGCACAGAGGGCTCAGGAGGAGCGCAGAGGGCTCAGGAGGAGCACAGAGGGCTCAGGACGAGCACAGAGGGCTCAGGAGGAGCACAGAGGGCTCAGGATGAGCGCGGAGGGCTCAGGAGGAGCACAGAGGGCTCAGGGGGAGCACAGAGGGCTCAGGAGGAGCACAGAGGGCTCAGGGGGAGCACAGAGGGCTCAGGGGGAGCACAGAGGGCTCAGGCGGAGCACAGAGGGCTCAGGGGGAGCACAGAGGGCTCAGGGGGAGCACAGAGGGCTCAGGGGGAGCACAGAGGGCTCAGGGGGAGCACAGAGGGCTCAGGGGGAGCGCAGAGGGCTCAGGATGAGCGCAGAAGGCTCAGGATGAGCGCAGAGGGCTCAGGGGGAGCACAGAGGGCTCAGGAGGAGCACAGAGGGCTCAGGATGAGCACAGAGGGCTCAGGATGAGCGCAGAGGGCTCAGGGTGAGCACAGAGGGCTCAGGATGAGCGCAGAGGGCTCAGGGTGAGCACAGAGGGCTCAGGATGAGCACAGAGGGCTCAGGATGAGCACAGAGGGCTCAGGATGAGCGCGGAGGGCTCAGGAGGAGCACAGAGGGCTCAGGGGGAGCACAGAGGGCTCAGGATGAGCGCAGAGGGCTCAGGATGAGCGCAGAGGGCTCACAAATTCAGTTGATTGGTCGATTTGAAATGACCGATGCTGCTGTATTGGATTGAGGTACCTGCATACGTCAGTTGATACAAGGAATGGTGCATGGAGTATGAGTGCACGTTATGAGTGCATGTTATGCATGTGCATGCAATGAGTGCATGTTATGAGTGCATGTTATGCATGTGCATGCAATGAGTGCATGTTATGAGTGCATGTTATGAGTGCATGTTATGAGTGCATGTTATGCAAAGGCATGTTATGCATGTGCATGCAATGAGTGCATGTTATGAGTTCATGTTATGCAAAGGCATGTTATGCATGTGCATGCAATGAGTGCATGTTATGCTATGATTTTGGTGTAATGATGAATGTAATGCATGACTGTGTTTTGTTTATTGCCTTTTTTTGCTTATTATTTTTTTATTTTTGCTGGTTCAGCCAACCCGCGACACTCATGACACGAGACTGAGGAACCTGTTGGACTTGCGGGGCTCATGGGCCGAGTGCATGTTGGTCTTGACTTTGCTGGTTTGAAGCAATCGTGGATGTAGTTGCTCTCTTGCATGATTGACTGATTTTGAGGATGTGCTTTCTCTCAGGACTCTTAAGAATCTCGTAATGATTTGCAATGCTCTATGATATATGCACATGTTTTACAGTTCAGGACCATCATCATCATAAAACGTTTATTTTGAGCAGAAAAAGCAGAAAATAAAAGAGTGAACAGATACGAGAAATTTGAACTTTATTAATGTGGAAACCGGTCGCACAAAAAGTTACGCCGATTATTTATTACACTTGAAAGTTTAAACTGTAAAAAGACACGAAAAAGGAGAGAAGCTGAATTCTGACTGTCCGTCTCTGTGGAACAGTGCCAAACATCTATGTCCTTGACCTTGATCACTCCCTCATCCAAGCTTGTAGGAGAGTTGTATGCCTTTCTTTACTTTTCATGCCTAAGTTTTCAAACCCTAATTTTTGCCTGGATCGCCCTTTGCGGGTTTTCAATCCACCGGGTCGCTCTGATTTTGCCTAGGTCGCCCTTTGCGGGTTTTCAACCTAGCGAGCTAATTCTTACTTGGCTTGTCTTTCTCTTTTTTCATCTATTTCTTTTAGGCATAATACTTCTTCACTTGATCTGAATTGACTGGATTCCTGAAATCTTTGCCGTCTATGTTTATGAGTATCGGCGCTCCTCTGGAAAAAGCTTTCTTGACTTCACATGGACCGTCATAAGTGGGCCTCAACTTCCCACGGAGTCAGTCCGGATAGGTAGGATCTTTTTGAGTACAAGGTCTCCTTCGCCGAATTCTCGAAGACGGACTTTCCTGCTGAAAGCTGCCTTCATTTTTTGTTGGTACAATTGGCCATGGCGCAGGGCAGCAATTCTTTTCCCTTTAATGAGATTCAGTTGATCTAGACGAGCTTGGATCCATTTTGCTTCTTCTAACCTGGCCTCCATGACTACTCGTAGAGAGGGTATTTCAACCTTGATGAGAAGAACTGCTTCTGACCCATACACTAGAGAGGAAAGGGGGTTGCCCCTGTATGATTTCAATGAATGTGAGTGCGACAAGGGATGAGATAGGTGTAGGATCAATTTCCCCAATTGTAGGAGGGGTGAAGAGCGACAGGATTGCCCCACTTGGCATATTGTAAACAAATGAATTTACTTGTCCTTGAGCTAAAACTTTGAGAAAACAACAGCAATCAATCATTGATCGGAATGGACCTTTCGGGATTGTGGTGTTTTGTGGAGGAGAGATGAGTAGGCTTAATGAGGTATTTGGGGCTAATGGCAGGATGGTTTTTATTCGGTGTTGGTTGTCGATCGATGATTTATGATGGTTAACTGGCTTGATGAGGTATTAGGAAATTTTATTCCTGGCTAAAGGTCTGTGGAGGGCGGGTCATCGCGGTCAAATGAGAGTGTTTGCGGTTTATGAGAAGAGGGGTGTATGGAAATGAGAAAGTGTTTGAAGGTTTATTGAGACGAGGACCTCTTGGGTTTTGTGGTAACATCTCTTTTGTATTTTTCTTTTGGTTTTGGGGATTTTCCTTTTGAATGATTTTTCCTTCTTTGATTTCTTCTTTTTCTTGAGCTTGGGTGAACTGATAAAGTACGATGCACTGTTTTTTCTGAGGTGGTCCTTGTCTAAGGTGATTTTTGGATTTTTGGCTTTTTCTTGGCTTACGGTGGGTAGGAGAGGATTTCGTTTTTCTCTTTGGGATTTTCTTGGCTTGCGGTGGGTAGGAGAGGATTTTTGTTCTTGGATATGGAATGGTGGTCCAACTTCATTTCAAATCATGATTGCTTATTTCCTCAAAAATTAACTCTGGGACAATAATTCACTTATCTTCATGCACTTGCCCTTCTTCTTTATTTCCTTTTTGAGCTCTAATTTTCCTTTATTGAAGCACCCATCTTGACCTCTTTCTTGTTCTCAGCGGTCCCCAAGTTGATCACTTCAGTGGATTCCTCGTGATGCTGAATAACCCTTTTTCCTTGCTTCATTAACCTTCTGGAGGATTTTCCCGGTCTTTCTCAACGTCCCACTCTGCTTGATTGATAAGGTGATCAAAGTCAAAATATGGACCGTTGGCACTGTTATTTTGAGAGACAATTGCTGTGGATTTGCTTTTTGCCGAGGCGAAAAAGCAGAATGGAAGGTGAGACAAGCAAGCAAAAACAATAAAGAAAAGAAGAGACACATGAAATGAAAAGAAATTGTTTTTTATTGATTGGAATTCAAAAACAACGTTTTTATTGATGATGATAATTTAGAAAATAAAAACATGTGCGCCCCTAACAACTGGTCCTGTGGCCTTGGGCAGAGCCACAGGGTTGTATTACAAATGACTACTTTAAATCAAAGGTCCCAGGAGGATCAACAGTCTTTCAATTCTTTAATTCTTTTACCAGCACTGCAGCGACAAACCAGGCTTGCACTATCCTCTTCTGACTTAGTACCATCATTGATGACAGCAATTTGATCGTGTTGTTCCTCTTCCTCATCCCATCCTGTGGGCTGGATGTCTTCCATTCGGATTTGAGCACTCTCGGGAGCGTCATATCTGACCAAGTAGTCAAACTTTCCACTGGGCTCCCCTAGGGTATCCCAACATCCCTCTTTCGCAGGCACCGCTGTTACTTCCTCATTGATTTCTTCTTCACCATCAATATCAGGGGTTCCTATCTGAATCACGCACCGATCTATCAGGTCTTGCACTGCATGCTTGAAGGCTCTGCACTCCTCCACAGTATGACCAACCCCGTTTTCGTGGAAACTGCAGGTAGCACTTGCATTGTACCTTCGGAAAAATGGCGGTTGAAGGGCCTTCATTGGCCGGGTGCTGATCAGGTTCTTGGAAGTCAGGTGATTAAACAATTCAGTGCATGTCATCGGTATTGGATCAAAACTGGTTCGTTTCTTGTACTGATAACCCTGAGCCTTGTGACTGTCACCGCCTTGCTGGGATGGCACAGGAGCAGAGAATGGAACAGTTTGTGGTGGCGGAGGAATGAAAGAAATGACACCAACTGGACCCACGACAGTGACACCTTCAACAGCTGCCCCACTCTTTAAGCTCTGCAATATGACCATCATCTCATGTATCTGGGCCTCCATTGCCTTCAATCGTTCTTCTAGCAAGTGATATCTGTCTCTTGGCTGTGGGCTGTCAATCATCTGGCCCTGAGGGTAGCTCCTCGGACTGAAGTAGTAAACCCCATACTGAGCGGAGTTTCCCATTTGATAAGCAACACTTGGAGGATTCACAATAATCTCCGGAGCAAGAGCAGAAGAACTTCTGGGAGGTATAATACTGGGACTAGGGATGTGAATGTGTGGCACACCCGCAGCTCCACTAGAAGTAACCACAGCAGGCTGACTTGTCACCACGGGAATGGCTTCAGTAGTGGTCCCACTTCTCAGATTTTGCAGCATATTCATTATCTCGGCCCTCTGAGCCTCCATAGCTTCCACTTTAGTCTTCAAAGCTTGATTCTCTTGAGCCAGCTGCTCGGGGTTAAGAATTTCCACAACCGACTCATCTTGACCCAGGGGGTCCTCATTCTCGAGATGTTGATTGCTAGCCATTAGTCTTGTCTGTAGACGGATAGAGTATCGGTGTTGGCGAACCAGCTTGCCTTTTGTTTTTCTTTCTGATGATAGAACATCTTTTATGAGTACAAGTATGAATGCGTAAATGAATGCAATGCATATGCACATGGCTTTATGTTATTAGATGCATGAGGAATGCTGTATGAATTTTTCAGAATTTTGCTTATGTAATGCATGCTGTTACTATGTAAAATGCGAGTGATGAGGATGCTTGTTATAAAGACAGACATTTACAGATGGGGGTTTTGAAATTTTAGGGCAGTATACCCTATATGCCACCTCATATAGGTATTCATGAAAGTGAAGGAAAAACATATTCTTTTTTTTTTTTGATTTTGTTGTTTTTTTTTTCAAAAAATGTTGGCGGAAATGAACTAAACTAGATGTAATAATGCAACACACAATTTTGGAAAAGCCCTTGTGACCTAAAAAAAGAGGTGAGACCTATGATCTAGGGCAATTTAAAGGGTAATCCTTCCATGTAGCTCTATTCACTCCCTCACAAGGCCACCAGAGCTACAGTCCCTTTCACAAAATTCCCCACAAATGCAGCAAACTGCTAGGTGTGAGGCATCATGAAAGAGCACAACTCTGGTTGAAACTTTCGCAAGTAGCCAAACGGACAAAGGTCCTGATGGGCTCTCACTACTCGAATCCACTCTCCTAAGTTTTTGCAGACCTGGGTTATGGTCCCACTCAAAACACATAGTCACAGGGTATAAGTGTAGTGTGTGTTAAGGGCATTTTCCCTAATACTACCCCCACCTGAAATGAAAACCAGAGCAGTCCAGACAAAAGCAAGCAATAACAAGTTATCTACCCTAGGGTTCCATACCTAGAATATCTATAAACGAGGCTATTGCTCACCTTAGGAAAAGGAGCCAAGAAGAGGGGATCATGGGGATTGAAAAAAAATGCACGGGCATAAGCGATAAAAGAAAGGGAATAAAAGATAAGAAAGAAAGGCAAACAGGGTTTTAATCAAATCAACAATACATTAAACCACACATTTAAATTAGTTAGGCTTGACCCTCGTCTTTTAAAAAGTCCCCAGCGGAGTCGCCAGCTGTTGCACCCCGAAAAATCCCCGGTTGGGGTTTCTCAATGTACAACGTGGAAAATTTTGGAGCCGCCACCAATATTTTAATTTTAAGACCAAAACATTGAAAAAAGGTCTTTTGAACAAGGCGGATGGTCTTTTGAAACTAGAGATATAGGTTCGGGGGTCGATTACGTGCGAGGAAGGTGTTAGCACCGCGCACGTCCTTTCTACCGAAAGGGAACCTCTAATTAAATGTGTGGTTTTAATGTTTGATTTGAAAAATACCTAGATTTGCCTATTTATTTCTTGTTTGAAGACGAATGAGAAAACTTACTGGAAATTTTATTTTTGGTGAGAAAGGGGGGAAAAAGGGGTTTTTAGAAAAAAGTGCTTGACGGGACATGGCCTGCTCCTACGTATCTCCCGGTGCGATGGAGAATTCAAAGCTACGTAGTTCTTGGTTCTTTTTGAAAAGTTTTTGTTTTTTTATCTTTTTTAGTGAGTTTTTTGAAATAGGACGAGCATTAGCAAATGATTAAACTAGCAGAGGCTATGATGAATCACTACTAAATACTCAAAAAAGAGAGAGTTGTACCGCTAGTCAAACGAACAAAGGTTCTGATGGACTATTGATAACAACTCGTTTTTATTATCTTTTTGAAAGTGATTTTCGAAAAAGATTGATTTGCACAATGATCAAACTAACAAAGGTTATGATGGACCATCGTTTATTATTCTTATGAGAAAAAGACATTGTCACCAATAGCTAAACGAACAGAGGCTCTGATGAGCTATTAGCAACAATGGGTTGGAAAATGATTCTTTTTGTTTGTTTTTATGAAAATAATTTGTTTATGGGGATGAAAAGAATTTTTATTTGTTGCGCTTGACGAGAACGTGGCTCGCTCCTACGTATCCCAAACGGGAATCAAAGCGACGTAGTTCTAATGAAAAATGTTTTTAAAAGGGTTTGAAAGGGACAAGTTGAATCACCCGAGACCATCTTCACCACTTAGAACATGATGCACTAGGCATAAGTGGGAATCATATGGTTCGTCATCAACAATGGACGATAATATACAAGAACGAGTGGTTAAATGCTATAGCTAAGTTTAAATCACATGGATCACAATAACTAAATATTAACAAATGAAAAGACTGAAATACCTCTGATGAAGACAGATATTACAGATCTGAAGAACGCAAACCCCGACTAACTCTTGCAGAAGATCGACTCTGACGGACCAACGGAACGAATAGAGCGAAAAATAAAGCGTGGAAGAGTTTTTCTAAAATGTGAGAGATTTCGAGAAAAATGGGTTTTTTCTCTGATCTCGTGAAGAATGCGTGTGAAGATGTTGAAATTGTGGTGAAAATGTGTGAAATCCGTGTTTTGAAATGAAAAATGAGCTTCCTATTTATAGGAAATCAGATTTGATCTATTTTAGGAAACGGAGTAATCGATTATGTTGGAAATAACTTGGGAGATGTAATCGATTATTGGCTCATTGATTTTTGAGTGGATAATCGATTATGTGTGAAGGAAAAACAAGTGTATAATCGATTATCAACCTTCCTAAAAAGGTGGTAATCGATTATATGCTTAGTTACAAGAAGGGAGTAATCGATTTATTTGATAAATATGGAAACTTCCATTTGCTTCATAATCGATTATGTGTGATGTGCAAATGAAGGCTAATCGATTATTTGCTTCCTAATTGATAAGGAAACAATCGATTATTTGCTTTAGTAAAGATAGGAGAGTAATCGATTATGTGCTCTGAAAACATTCAGGCACATAATCTATTACCATAATCCATTATCTTTGTAAAAATATAGGATTTTAATTTCAAGCCCTCAACCAAAATATTCTTAGAAATATTTTTCAAAACTATTTTGATGCACCATGCATGTTTTGAAACACTCATCTCTCAGCTACTAAAAGTCATAGACCTTCAGTGATAAATGACCAAAACGCCCTTTTTGACCCTAAAAACCCTAATTTCCCAAAAAGTGCATTCTAACCCTAAAAATGATTTCAAAAACTCTCGGATGGTTTCTAGGGTCCAAAATGCAATACATTTTATTATTATTATTTTTGTGTGGAAAATTAGGGTTTGGACCTAAGCCGGACAAAATTGGGGTATGACAATTGTCTAAGACAAATTCTGAAGCGGTTACCTAGTTCACCTTAGACGGTCAATCTTCATTTCAAGGTGCGGGAGCACATGTTAGTATGTTATCTGTATCCGCTGAAACTAGTTTAGATTTGGCGAACGTTCAGGTCGTGAATGACTTTCTGGATGTTTTCACGATGAAGTTTCTTCTGAACCTCCAGAGCGAGAAGTAGAGTTTACTGTAGAATTGATCCTGGCACGGGATCAATATCTATTGTTTCTTATTGAAGGTTTCTTGAGAATTAAAGGAAATGGAGTCTTCAAGTTGAGTCTTCTAGCTCCGCAAATATGTTTTTCTTCGAATCGAAATTCCGAAACAATGAAATCATGACCAAACTTCAGAATCATATTAAGACTCAAATCAAAATCAAAACCTAAGCGTATAGAACTCACCCGGAGTGACGAACGATACGAATAAACGGAAGACACGATCAAGCTCTACCCAAACCGAATTATTTTTGGACAACATCTGTGAGCAGTTTTGGGATGAGTATAACTTATCCAATTTCTAACTAAAACAATTCAAAATAGTGCCTAATGTGTAGATAATTTTGTCTATTTTCCTATGGTCCAAGTTCCAAACTGATATGACGAGTATTCAGGGAGTTACGGCTAAAATACAGAGACTGATTCGAAAACTTTACTGTAGCAAAAGTTAAACTTGTACCTAAATTTTCTCCCTCAACACTCCATCAAATCAGGTGGTTCTTGTGCCTAACTTGAAAGGTTTTGTGTCTAGTTTCTAAATAAAGAAAAACAACATTCAAAGGAGGTATTTAGACTGAGTTCTAGGAATTACCGGAGGTGGTACAAACCGGATTTCTGTAGAATTTCTGATGAACTTGTATCTTCAACACCCAACTTCGAATTCCAGCTCCAACAAGCTCCAAACGCGAATCCAATCTACTCATACGGCTCCAATCGCTGCCCGAGTTCCTAGACTTCACCCAACAACTTGCAAATGACAATGTGACTTCGGAAATGCTTTAATCCAACACCTAACTCGACATGCAATGCTCCACACACTCCAAACTCCATTTTTCTTACTTTGAGTTTTGAGTTTCAACCATGGTGAAATGAAAAGGAAGATGAAATGGGTGATGATTTTAGTATTATTTTTCAGAAGATGAAGGGCTGAGTTGAATGATGTTAAAACATCTCACATGCATGAAGTGTTGAGGAAACTCTCTCCTCTTCTTCTTCCTCACTCTCTCGCCACCTCTCTCTATCTCAACACTTCTCTTTTCTTTCTGTTTTCAGCTTATGTGTTTTGTGGTGGTGAGTGTGTTGTGTTTGGAATTAATGAGCTGAAGGTTTTAAATGATGTGGAAAGGACCAAAATACCCTTTTCTCTCATTCCCACTTAAAACTCCAATTTAAACAAACAACCAATCACTAATGCACATACTCATATCATAAGTAATTATATTAGCCATCACATGTAACACCCCCCTTCTATATCAACTATTATTATATTACTATATCAGAGTTTAATAAAAAAAAAAAAATTCTTTTGAAAGGAAGCGTCACATTTCACCGCTTGTAAAACAACCAGATTAAAACAGTGACATACGGTCAACAATCTAACAGCATGATACATAGCACGATAGTTAGGGACGGGCCCAAAAAGAAACCTGTTTAGTTTACAGCACATAATAAAATTGTTTCTAACACAGCGGAAATTCATAAAAATACATCAATAATAATAAAAAATGTCTACTACGCCCTCCCCCTGGTGCTACATATCAGAGCTGACACCACTACCTAACAGAAGGCACAAGAAGGCCTCATTCGCGATCACCTGCAAGTTGCCGACATAAGAAGCAACATAAGGCAGTAGGGTGAGTCTCTTTATACAAATAATAATCAGTAAGATAGGCATTATATTCAGGGAGGTAACAGACAACACCCACTCACGGAAATCATTACATACTTCATTTAACTTACAACCATCCACAGATATTTATCAACATAGTATGAATATATATACTTATATGCATGTATGAAACATGCATGAGGATCCATCATCACCACTTTATGCCTTGAGGGCACTCACCACTTTGGCCGAAGCCACCACACCACTTTGGCCGAAGCCCACACCACTTTATGCACATGAGTCATGAGACACTATGACAATGCACCATAACAATTATTTAAACTCACCACTTTTCACTTTTCAATTCAACATCATCACATATAAGCCTTAAGGGCATCGAACCACTTTGGACCGAAGTCCCACACCGCTTTCACATCTTCAATGTATTTACAGCTTAGTTTGTATCCTTAGGTTAGCTATTTAATTCATCAAGTTCATCACACCACTTTTATTGGACCAAACACACACCAAGGATTAAAATGACGCACTAAGGACCAAACTGTCACACGGGGACTAAAACAGCACCACAAGGGTCAACAGTAACACAATCAACAATTTAGGCATACTTGGGCATGACACAGTACATAGTGCTGAATTTCCTACAACAGTGCACCTACTTCGGTGAATTAATTAAAATAGCAAACGACATCGGATTTTAACAAATGACCACTCATTGGAAAGCTCTTTGTGTGTAGTTTCTATCTATGATTTTCATTCTTCAAAATAAGTAGCCAATTGGTACAGTTTTTTGAAATACTACACGGTGGTACCAAAACTGGGCAGGATTTTTCACTCAACTTGCAACTCAATTTTCTTTCTCATTTCTCAATGAAATTTTGTAAAACCAGTGCTCATTTCGTAGAGAATTCAGCCTACTTTCCAACTAAACAAGAATCATTCAAAACGGAGTTCATTTGAGAACTTAAAACCTGCAAAAACTGAACCTACTCACAGTTTTATTTCAGAAAATTGACCTAACTTTGGAGACTTATAACTTGAGCTACACAACTCCAAATTTTACGAAACCAGCGGCAAAACGACCGGCGTTAAGTGTATTTTCAAAAACAATTAACCACATAATTTTTGGACCAATCTAACATTCCCAGTTCTCAGAAAACCGAAACAGTGTCAGGATTCGCAAAACCGTAAATAAGTAAAATTCATCAAAACACCCCAATGACAACTTAGTGACATGGATTAACCAATTCAAACTCAAACACAACAACAAACATGAAATTGCCCCAACAAATCAATCATCCAAACACACTAACACCTAACCCACACACAAATACTCATCATACAATTCCTACAACCTAACCTAACATATCACTTATCCTAATAATTATTATAGGTACAAAGTGAGCCCCCTAACCTTGAATTGAAGGATTCCACAACACCAAGATCACCAACAAAGAAAAACAGCAACTCTTCTCCCTCTCCTCGCGCAAACCGTGGCTGTCCAAGGCCATGGAGAACAACAACAATGGAGAAAAACAAGGGATTGAAGCTACTACTTGAAAGAGAAAGAAAATGGAAGGGAAAGGATCAAAGAAACTCACCCAAAACCAAGATGAACCAAACCCCTCTTCTCCTCCTTGCTGGGAAGATCGCGAGCCCCTTCTCCTCCCACCCTCTTGCTTCGGTTTCCCCCTCCTCTCTCTCACCTCCTCCTACCGCCGCCCTCTCTCTCTCCCTTGCGCCACCTTCTCCCTTCTTTCCTTTCTTCTCCCTCACGAGCTCACCTTCCTCTTCTCCTTTCTCTCTTCTTTCTTTCTTTTCTCTTTTTCTTCTCCTTTCTTCTTTGTTTTACTCTTCCCAGCGCTGGTTTCTTTCCTCTTCCCCTAATCCCATTCTTTTGGTTCAATTAAACCCTAGGCCCAATAATGTTTGGGCCCTACTTGCACCTCCCATTTCACTTAATCCCCCACTCCCTAATTACTTATACACCCCTTTAATAACATAACTCCAAATTAATTAATTCACTTAAATAATTATTTGTAAGTCCTAAATAGCTTAAATAAATAATTAAATTATTTTGGGGCGTTACAACTCTCCCCCACTTAGAATATTTTTGTCCTCGAAAATCGCGCTAATCCCAACAACAAGATGAATCTAGTTCGCACTTATTCTCTTCGAAAATTCACACGATTTAAATCCTAATATTAACCTCAGTACACCCACCTACAACCCCTTTAAAGTTCTATTCCTTGATCTGTGAAACACTAACGTGTGCGCTTACCTCTCCTCATGAGTCTCAACCTAATATATTAACTCCACCTCTTATGTCACATAACTGTGCACTTTCATTCCAAGCATAAATCGCCACTACAGGTTCAAGAATGACACACAAACTAAAATAAGGTATAAGGTAAATTCCTACCCTCAAGGACTACACATAGAGGAACACACCAGCACTTGCAACACACATAAGTATCTAGAATTTGCTAATCAACTCTCGCATCATCATGCAACTCAAGAAAACAATCTTTATAACATATCATAATTAAATTAGGGGTATCTGCTAATCAACACATAGCCCTGAAACCCAATGATCCAATCATATTAAACAATGAAACCTCAAAACAATAATCACAAAAAATAATTAAATACTCAGGCATCGTTTTTAATCTATTTATCAGAAGGCAGTAGTTGGCTCAATGGTTGGGAGTTGTGGGTGTGAGTAAGGGGTCATGGGTTCAAGTCTCACTTTAGAAAAAAAAATTACAACACAATGCACATACACACTTATATGCTCAATACTTAGTTTCGTAGGCTCACTTAGAAGAATCTACAAAATTAGATAATCATTTTAAACTTCGTTAGCACGCACTTAGCACAATTCAAGATACATAGATAAAATAACTTCCAATTATACTACTTGTTTAGTAAACATATGTATCTTCACAGCGAAACACGTTCACCACATCACATATTGAGAAAAGTTTGAACAAGTGAAATAAATGAAACGAACATAGGGTGAAGATGCTCTTTAACACATTCAAATCAAATAGTACTCAAAACCGAACCATTAGTTACTGTCTTATTTACACACTGTCAAAATATAATTAAAACACGAATACAAACATCACTGGTCTAACTTTAGAAGTTTCCTACATAAAATTGTGTTCGGAAAAGTTACTACAACATCTCTAGGCCCCTATAGAGACAGAAACAAGATAACACCATGCATTAGAGTAAACGCTATTTCATATACTAGTGGGTTCACGGCATCCCAGTTTGGGAAAATTCAAGAAATCGAGTGAAACAAAGTAAGGTGAATGGAGATGAAAATAGCATGTTAGTCCAGGAATGGCACCTAAAAACAATTAGTGAAATAACTCCACAAATCACTTAGCCTAGAGCATCAACATAAGTGATGAAAACACGTTATAAAAATTGATTTTATACCACCATTTTAAAATAAATGAATACCTTTGAAAGCATCTGACAATAATAGATAATTTAATAGAAGTGCACAATTTTAATCTAAGTTTTCAAAACCACCTAGCACAAATTATATATAATCTCGCTGATAACAATAAAAGAAATTAGTAATTGTAGTCATTTAGGCGAGGAGATTATACTCATAGTAATCACATTATCACAACATCACACATCCAAGAAATTCAAGAACATAGAGCAAGACAACACGTAAGACAACCTATTCTATGCGCAACAACCGCAGCAAAAACGGAAACATTAACAACATAAAAACGGTACACTATTAATCTCAAAACAAAACATCAACTGTAAGCAATATAACCAACACTTTAATTTTTGGGAAAAATGCACGTCGAATTTTAGTAAACATTCTCGTGAGGTTTGAGTAAACGGTACGCCTCAAATTGAGTACTCAGTGCATTTAATTTGGGAAGACAGTACTTTAAATTGGAGTAGACAGCACATCTTATTTTGAGAAAAAAAAACAGCGCATCTTTGATCAAAAACAGCAAGAAAACAGTGGGAAAAACAGCAACATAAATAGTGGGAAAAACAGCAAGGCAGCAACATATAACCATATTTTTAAAAAAACAGCAACAGCACCTCATTCTCTAAAAAAAACAGCAACATATAATCATAAGTTTAAAAACAGCAACAGCACTTCATTTTCAAAAAAAAACAACAACATATAATCATATGGTTAAAGACAGCATTATCATATAAAACATACCATTCTTCACATCTCAAACCCACAATCCCACATTTCTCAATTTATTCACCAACTTATTGTATTTATTCACACAATCATAAACCAACAATTTGACTACAACATAAGCTTCAAATACTCAAATAAATAATAACATCACATACTTCCCATCCCCAGTCAATCTCAATCGCTCCATCACATATCTGGGCACGAAATTACACGCGACAACATCAACACTCATCACAACAACATCACAATTAATACAACCCTTTATCAATCTTACACATATTCAGCTAATCACGGAAACACAAATTATGGTTAGAACGAGTACCAAGACTCGAGAGATAACTAGACTCGATACTGGACGACTTGGCCGGACAGGCCGAACTTCAGCTCTGATACCACTAATGTAACACCCCCCTTCTATATCAACTATTATTATATTACTATATCAGAGTTTAATAAAAAAAAAAAATTCTTTTGAAAGGAAGCGTCACATTTCACCGCTTGTAAAACAACCAGATTAAAACAGTGACATACGGTCAACAATCTAACAGCATGATACATAGCACGATAGTTAGGGACGGGCCCAAAAAGAAACCTGTTTAGTTTACAGCACATAATAAAATTGTTTCTAACACAGCGGAAATTCATAAAAATACATCAATAATAATAAAAAATGTCTACTACGCCCTCCCCCTGGTGCTACATATCAGAGCTGACACCACTACCTAACAGAAGGCACAAGAAGGCCTCATTCGCGATCACCTGCAAGTTGCCGACATAAGAAGCAACATAAGGCAGTAGGGTGAGTCTCTTTATACAAATAATAATCAGTAAGATAGGCATTATATTCAGGGAGGCAACAGACAACACCCACTCACGGAAATCATTACATACTTCATTTAACTTACAACCATCCACAGATATTTATCAACATAGTATGAATATATATACTTATATGCATGTATGCAACATGCATGAGGATCCATCATCACCACTTTATGCCTTGAGGGCACTCACCACTTTGGCCGAAGCCACCACACCACTTTGGCCGAAGCCCACACCACTTTATGCACATGAGTCATGAGACACTATGACAATGCACCATAACAATTATTTAAACTCACCACTTTTCACTTTTCAATTCAACATCATCACATATAAGCCTTAAGGGCATCGAACCACTTTGGACCGAAGTCCCACACCGCTTTCACATCTTCAATGTATTTACAGCTCAGTTTGTATCCTTAGGTTAGCTATTTAATTCATCAAGTTCATCACACCACTTTTATTGGACCAAACACACACCAAGGATTAAAATGACGCACTAAGGACCAAACTGTCACACGGGGACTAAAACAGCACCACAAGGGTCAACAGTAACACAATCAACAATTTAGGCATACTTGGGCATGACACAGTACATAGTGCTGAATTTCCTACAGCAGTGCACCTACTTCGGTGAATTAATTAAAATAGCAAACGACATCGGATTTTAACAAATGACCACTCATTGGAAAGCTCTTTGTGTGTAGTTTCTATCTATGATTTTCATTCTTCAAAATAAGTAGCCAATTGGTACAGTTTTTTGAAATACTACACGGTGGTACCAAAACTGGGCAGGATTTTTCACTCAACTTGCAACTCAATTTTCTTTCTCATTTCTCAATGAAATTTTGTAAAACCAGTGCTCATTTCGTAGAGAATTCAGCCTACTTTCCAACTAAACAATAATCATTCAAAACGGAGTTCATTTGAGAACTTAAAACCTGCAAAAACTGAACCTACTCACAGTTTTATTTCAGAAAATTGACCTAACTTTGGAGACTTATAACTTGAGCTACACAACTCCAAATTTTACGAAACCAGCGGCAAAACGACCGGCGTTAAGTGTATTTTCAAAAACAATTAACCACATAATTTTTGGACCAATCTAACATTCCCAGTTCTCAGAAAACCGAAACAGTGTCAGGATTCGCAAAACCGTAAATAAGTAAAATTCAACAAAACACCCCAATGACAACTTAGTGACATGGATTAACCAATTCAAACTCAAACACAACAACAAACATGAAATTGCCCCAACAAATCAATCATCCAAACACACTAACACCTAACCCACACACAAATACTCATCATACAATTCCTACAACCTAACCTAACATATCACTTATCCTAATAATTATTATAGGTACAAAGTGAGCCCCCTAACCTTGAATTGAAGGATTCCACAACACCAAGATCACCAACAAAGAAAAACAGCAACTCTTCTCCCTCTCCTCGCGCAAACCGTGGCTGTCCAAGGCCATGGAGAACAACAACAATGGAGAAAAACAAGGGATTGAAGCTACTACTTGAAAGAGAAAGAAAATGGAAGGGAAAGGATCAAAGAAACTCACCCAAAACCAAGATGAACCAAACCCCTCTTCTCCTCCTTGCTGGGAAGATCGCGAGCCCCTTCTCCTCCCACCCTCTTGCTTCGGTTTCCCCCTCCTCTCTCTCACCTCCTCCTACCGCCGCCCTCTCTCTCTCCCTTGCGCCACCTTCTCCCTTCTTTCCTTTCTTCTCCCTCACGAGCTCACCTTCCTCTTCTCCTTTCTCTCTTCTTTCTTTCTTTTCTCTTTTTCTTCTCCTTTCTTCTTTCTGTTTTACTCTTCCCAGCGCTGGTTTCTTTCCTCTTCCCCTAATCCATTCTTTTGGTTCAATTAAACCCTAGGCCCAATAATGTTTGGGCCCTACTTGCACCTCCCATTTCACTTAATCCCCCACTCCCTAATTACTTATACACCCCTTTAATAACATAACTCCAAATTAATTAATTCACTTAAATAATTATTTGTAAGTCCTAAATAGCTTAAATAAATAATTAAATTATTTTGGGGCGTTACATCACACACATTTATAATTACTATAATACTTGGGTTAACTAATTAATTTAGTTATAACCGCTCGCTAGGCAAAATGACTGTTTTGCCCTTTACACTATCATTCCCACTTAACTCCAATTTTAACTAATCAGTCAAACAATAATTCGTACAATTCATATTACTAATTAAATAAATACCACTTTCATTATTCTAACATGTCTATGACTCAACTTATTACTTAATCGAATAAGCAATCGCTAGTTAATCGAAATTAACAGAATTAAGTGAATTAAGAATAAATAGAACAATTGCACTTAAATCATCAGTTATGACTCAATAAATGGAATTTAAATGAAGTCACGTGCTAATCTCAAACAATTTAAGATTAGAAAATTTGGGGATGTTACAAATACATTTCAATAGTTCGCATGGATTAGGGACGAAGCAACCAAAAAGAAAAATATTATGGTTCTAACTCAAATTTGTCTCAAACTTTCATACAAATTTGGGATCAACCACAAAAGAGAATAATAGTCAAACTGTTGAATAAGTAAGCTAGTTCGACTAGCTGTTTCGACTAAGCTAGTTCGACCCCTCTCAACTTGTCTGTCGAAGTGGAGGGTGTCGAAGTTTCTCTTTAGATTTGATTTTCATGCTTTCATTAATTGCTGACTCAGCATACGTAATGTACTATATATACACTCACAGTGATGCAATGAATAGTACACACATTTTACAGTTTTCACTTTAACTGAATTCTGTTATTTTCTCTCTCACTCTCTCTCTCTCAAGTGTGTGCGTGTGTGTATGAGAATCTGGAACTTCCAACAAATGGTATCCATTGTTGAAGTTTCAGAGTGTGAATCTAGAGTGAAGAAGACGATTGAAGTCTCAACGGTGAGAGTGAATCACGATGACGACGAACGGCCATTTTCGGGTGAACTTTCCAATCCTCGATGGAAGAAATTACGATCAGTGGAGTATGAAGATGAAGGCGATCCTTGGACCTCAGGATGTGTGGGATCTAGTGCAGAATGGAGTAACTCTGTTACCGGCGAATGCGACTGCTGCGCAACAAGCAGTTTACAGAGAAACGAAGAAGAAGGACTCGAAAGGATTGTGCATCCTCCATCAGTGTGTGAATCCTGCAATTTTTGAGAAAATAGCTAGATCGGAGACAAGCAAAGCAGCGTGGGACATTCTTGCGAGTTCCTACGCCGGAGATCAGAAATTGAAGAAGGTGCGACTTCAAACTCTGAGAAGACAGTATGAATTGCTACGAATGGAGGCGAGTGAAACGATTTCTGCGTATTTCACTAGAGTCCAAACTATGACGAATCAGATGCTGTATTGTGGTGAAACGATCTCTGATGAAACAGTAGTGGAGAAGATTTTGCGATCTGTGTCTTCGCGTTTTGATCACATCACGGTGGTGATCGAACAGGTGAAGGATCTATCAACGATAACGATAGAAGAACTTCAAGGTTCACTTGAAGCACATGAGCAGAGGATGAATGAGAAGAAAGTGGTGAAGTCAGGCACTGAGCAAGCTCTAGCAGTGCAAACAGGAAACAAATCAGGTGGAAATCAAAGAGGACGTGGTAGAGGCAGAAACAATTATAGAGGAGGAAGAGGAAGAGGTAATTTCTATAACTCAAACTCTTCCAAACCGAACACTAGTGATAATAGTACAAGTGATGAGCAAGGAAGTGGTAGTGGTGATAGCTACAGAGGAAGAGGGAGTAGAGGTGGCAGAGGATATAGAAGAAGAGGGAGAAGATTCTACAAGAGCCATATACAGTATTATAACTGTGAGAAATATGGACATTTTGCTGATGAGTGCTACAGCAATGTTAATGGCAATGATGCTAAAATGGCTGAAGAAGAGGAAGAGAAGGAGGAATCTCTGTTGATGGCAATTGAGGAGACAGAGAGCAGTGATGAAATAGTGCAAATGGTGACAACTAAGGAGGAAGGTGAGAGTGGTGAGCATTGGTTCCTAGACACGGGCTGTTCGACACACATGACAAGGAGGAGAGATTGGTTTGTCGAACTTGACTTTTCGATCAAGAGCAGAGTGAGGTTTGCTGATGATAGAACCATGAAAGTGGAAGGTGTGGGGAGAGTAATGATAAGAAAGAAGGATGGTTCACTGTGCTTCATTTCTGGTGTACTGTATGTGCCAGGGATGAAGAGCAATTTGCTGAGTATTGGACAGCTATTGGAGAAGGGATATAAGATGGTGCTGGAAGACAATGCTATGAAGGTGTATGACACTGAACAGAGGCTGTTGATAAAGGCAACTCTCTCCAAGAACAGGACATTTAAGATCGAATTAGGTGTGCTGATGCAGCAGTGCTTAGCCACAGCAGTCGACAAGGAAGAGTGGCTATGGCATTTCAGATATGGACACTTGAATTTTGGTGATTTGAACAGGATACAGAGCAAGACAGTAGTGAAAGTTCTGCCTCATATCCATGTTCCAAAAGATGTATGTGCAGAGTGTGTGGAGAGCAAGATGCCTAGGGGTTCCTTCAATTTAAGTATGCCCAGTAGAGGAAAGAGGAAGCTACAGGTGATTTTCTCAGATGTGTGTGGCCCCATAGTGCATGAAACTCCCGCTGGTAACAAGTATTTTGTTACATTTATTGATGAATTCACTAGGAAACTTTGGATTTATTTGATTAGGAGGAAGAGTGATGTGTTGGGAGTATTCAAAAAATTCAAAGTCCCAGTCGAAAAACAATGTGGATAGACTGTTGAAGTGTTAAGAACTGATGGTGGTGGAGAGTATGTGAATACTAAGTTTAATGAGTTCTGTGAAGTTGAAGGAATAACACATGAGATCACACCTCCATACACTCCTCAGCATAATGGAGTGGCTGAGAGAAAAAATAGGACATTGCTTAATATGGTGAGAAGCATGTTAAAGAGTAAGAATATGCCTAAGAGATGGTGGGGAGAGGCAGTTAATACTGCGGCATATATCATTAATCGAAGTCCAACTAAGAGATTGGAAGACATCACCCCTGAGGAGGCTTGGACAGGTGTCAAGCCAAACGTGTCGCACTTCAGAGTATTTGGATCTGTTTGTTTTCGACACGTGCCTGATCAGCAGAGAACGAAGTTAGATGACAAAGGAGAAGTGATGGTTATGAAAGGCTATCACTCGACTGGGGGTTACAAATTGGTAAATCCTGTGAATAATAAAATTGTGATAAGTCGAGATGTGGTGTTTGATGAGGAGAAGGCATGGGAGTGGAGTGACAAGGGAGAAAGTTCGACTGCTGTCGAACAGAATTTATTCGACGTACCTGATGGTGTCGAAGAGTCAGACCCTGAAGGTGAAACAGAGCCTGTCGAAGAGAGTGATGGTGAAGAGGGTAGTCGAGAAATACCAAGAAGATCAATGAGACAAAGACAGGTTCCTGCAAGACTAAGTGACTGTGAAGTGATGACTGATAGTGTAGTAAATGACGAAGGTGATATAGTGCACTTTGCACTTCTTGCTGAGACAGAACCAGTGACTTGGCAGGAAGCAATGTTGAATTCGAAATGGATGGAAGCCATGAAAGAGGAGATTAGATCTATAGAGAAGAACATGACTTGGGAATTGGTCGAATTGCCCAAAGGAAAGAAAGCAATAGGTGTGAAATGGATATACAAAGTGAAAGTAAATCCTAAAGGTGAAGTAGTGAAGTACAAAGCAAGATTGGTTGCTAGAGGATTCCTACAGAGGTATGGTGTCGACTACGAAGAAGTCTTTGCACCTGTTGCAAGACTTGAAACTGTGAGAGCTGTGGTAGCTCATGCTAGTATGCAAGGGTGGAAGATACATCAACTTGATGTAAAACCTGCCTTCTTAAATGGAGAATTAGAAGAGGAGGTGTATGTCGAACAACCAGCAGGTTTTATTCGACAAGGAAGTGAGAACAAAGTGCTGAGATTGAGAAAGGCATTGTATGGCCTAAAACAAGCTCCACGAGCTTGGAACAAGAAGATAGACAAGAGCTTGATCAACATGGGGTATATGAAATGTGTTTCTGAGCATGGGGTGTATGTGAAGTCAGATGGTGGTGATGTGATAATCCTATGCCTCTATGTTGACGATTTATTGGTTACGGGTAACAATGAAAATAAAGTGGCAGAATTCAAGAAGAGAATGATGAATACTTTCGAAATGACTAACCTAGGAGAGATCTCCTATTTCCTAGGGATTGAATTTCGAAGTACTAGTGAAGGAATGCTGCTATCACAGAAGAAGTATGCTTCTGATATACTACACAGGTTCAATATGCAACACTGCAACAGCGTCGAAACACCAGCAGAGGTAGGGCTATGGCTCGACAAAGATGCTGATGAACCAGAAGTGGATGCAACTGAGTTTGGACAGGTGGTTGGGGCACTGAGATATATCTGCAACACCAGACCTGACCTTAGCTTAAGTGTTGGTCTGATTAGTAGAGTTATGGACAGGCCTAGAACATCGCACCTAGCTGCTACTTAACGAATCCTAAGATATGTCAAAGGCACTGTGGCATATGGAATTCTGTTGCCTAGTAAATGCAGAGACAAGGAGAAACGTCTCTATGGCTTCACTGATGCTGACTGGGGAGGTGACAAATCTGATCGAAAGAGCACTGATGGATCTGTGTTTCTGCTTGGCTCAGGTCCCATCTCATGGAGTTCGAAGAAGGAATCAGTGGTGGCATTGCCATCATGCGAAGCTGAGTACATTGCTGCTTCAATGGGAGCATGCCAAGCAATCTGGCTAGACAATCTGATGCAAGAGCTAATGATCAAGAAGGAAGGTGCTGTGGAGTTATATGTCGATAAAAGGTCTGCAATTAGCTTGGCGAAACATCCAGTGGCACAGGGGCGGTCGAAGCACATTGAGACGCGTTATCATTTCTTAAGAGACCAAGTCACAAAAGGAAGACTGAAGCTGAGCTACTGTAGCTTAGATATGCAGGCAGCTGATTTGTTCACCAAGGCAGTGAAGGCAGAGACATTCAAAAGGCTGAGGAACATGCTGAATGTGATTGATTGTAATAAGTTTGCATAGATAGATTTTACTGTATTTTGTTGTTACTTGCTTATGTTAGTAACTAGCTTAACGAGGTGTGTTGAATAAGTAAGCTAGTTCGACTAGCTGTTTCGAGTAAGCTAGTTCGACCCCTCTCAACTTGTCTGTCGAAGTGGAGGGTGTCGAAGTTTCTCTTTAGATTTGATTTTCATGCTTTCATTAATTGCTGACTCAGCATACTAATGTACTATATATACAGTCACAGTGATGCAATGAATAGTACACACATTTTACAGTTTTCACTTTAACTGAATTCTGTTATTCTCTCTCTCTCTCTCTCTCTCTCTCTCTCTCTCTCTCTCTCTCCCTCTCTCTCTCTCTCTCTCTCTCTCTCTCTCTCTCTCTCTCTCTCTCTCTCTCTCTCTCTCTCTCTCTCTCTCTCTCTCTCTCTCTCTCAAGTGTGTGCGTGTGTGTATGAGAATCTGGAACTTCCAACACAAACTACATAATATATTTCGTCTGAATTTTGCTCAAATTTTGGATATTTTATCAATGTTTGAATTGTTTTAAAATATCTTGTTAATGATGAGAGACCATATTATACTTATTGGGGGGTGAAATATTAAATTTTAAGAGAAAGGGAAGCAAACGTATAACTGATTCTAATAATTTTTATAAATTTTAAAATATGTTGATAATAAAACAATAAATAATGTTTTGACGGTTTTATATTAAAGTATATAATAATTAATAATGTTTTGACGTACCAAAAAAGGAATCATGCAATCAATTTTCATTAATTTTTGGTTCTCTCTCTTCACATTTAATATTTTCTATTAATCATTAAGTTTGTTTATGTTGATAGTAAAATAATAAAATGTATTTTAACTATTTTATAAAACAAAAAGGCACTATCAAAAAAGGAAATGGAAAAAACAACGTATCACATAAATAAATTTTGGATATTTTATTAAAGTTTAGTTATTTGAAAAAATTCTTGTTAATTATTGAAGAGACCTATTTTTACTTATTGAAGAAAAATATTAAATTTGAGGAGAAAAAGAGGCAAGCGTTTACTTAATTTTAATAATTTAAATAAGTTTTAAAATATAAATAATTTTTTGACGTTTTATATTAAACACGAACGCATTATCAGAAACCCAGAGCGTGGAGTTCAGCGGTTGAGGCTGATCCTCCCTTAACCAAGGGCCGGGGGTTCGATCCCCACCTTGGGTACGGAGCAGCGTTAAAACTCTGTGCCAGCTGTGCTGCCCCTCGAGGCAACTACAATGAGCGAGGGATTAGTCGCTGCTGTCCGTGCGGTGGATACCCGAGTTTACCCAAAAAAGAACGCATTATCAGAAAAGGAAACATGCAATTGTGAACACCGAAAGTCTGCCACGTGGTTGGCCGAGAAAGGAACTACAGCTAAGGTAAATGCCCAGCCTAGTGGAAATGGGTGGAGGTATGCAAATGAAAGTTAAAACGAGGGGATCTTCTTAGATAAAGATCATCAAAGCGGAGGAGAATTGGTCCATGTTGGAATTAGCTAGGAGCATAACTGAGGAATGCTTGTTTAGAAAGGCACAAAACGGCTAAAAGATTTGGTGAAAAGCCTGGAAAAAGTATGGTTGAAGACTTGGTGGCGAGCAAGTATACAATGCACGTGGACAGATTAGAACACTGGAGCGGTCGAAGAAAATGTGCAGTAACACCAATGAAATAGGAGCGAAGGAATACTACCCAATATTCGTGCTACTGGACGTTATGGAGTGTGTCTCCTAGATTTTAGGATGCATGCACATTAGTGTAAGTTGATTTTAGCTAGGGTTGGCAAAATGGGCCGAACCCGCCGGGCCGGGCTAGCATGATAAAATACAGGGCTTGAGCCGAAAGAATTGAGCCCATTTTTAAATCTGGGTTTTTTAGTCCGACCCTAAAAAACCCGAGCCCATATCGGTCTAGCCCGGTCGGTCTATGGGTAGCCCGCAGTTCCGTGAATCAAAACAAAAAAATCCAATCCTACTAAGTCACTGTGCTATTAGCATCCCAAGAAGGTAGCTCAGTTGGCGAGCTAAGGGATACCGAAGGAGTGCACCAAATGAGTGCAAGAATGAGGTCCTAGAAAAAAAAAGCATCTCTTCAGTCATCCCAAAAAATTCCAATTCACCAAAAAACCACATTAATACACACCACATCATCGGCCATCCCAATTCCCAAATTCCAATTCACAAAAAACACACCCTCCCAAATTGCAAAATCCCAATCCCATTCCAATTATAAAACCCTCACACTCTCAAGTCTCAACTCAAAGTCTCCCTCCCTTCTCACGAAGACGCAGCAACAGAACTCAGAAGTACCGCGCGCGTACGCACGGAGTGACCCATTGCTATTTTTCTCCTAATTCAGTCAAAGCAAGATTTATTTACTTTTATACACTTGCAGGATTCATTTACTTTGATTATTGATAGCTCTATTTTATATACAGTTATTTACGCATTTAAACCTAAATAATTGCTCAGTTCTAAGTAAAAATATATAGTAAATAAAGTTTTATAAATAAAATAACAACATTCAAAGTTAAAAGAGGGTTATGCATATAACTTAGCATCTTGCATATATTTTGGTATTTTTGATATGTTTGTTGAATGCACCTGCATGTGATGCCCCCTGCATTAGCAACTCAACAATGCACCTGCATTCAAAACAGACTACAATGCTTGAAGAAATCCAAGAACATCAAGATGCTCAAGCACTCAGCTGATAATGTCATGCTTAGTCACGAAAGCACATGCAAGTCACAAAATTCGGCGCCTACCATAAAAGATAGATTTGAAGAGTCACTCACCTAGGGACACTTGGCCATCCATTAAAGGACCTCCCTTCTTGGTTGAGTGGAGGATTTGCATTACTTTTTGGGCTGAAGTGGCTAAAGGCAACTCTAACTTTGTTATCACGCAAACCCTCTTGTGAGGGAAAGCTCCACTTGAAGCCTATATAAAGACCTCCATCTCTCACTTGAAAATCATCCCTCATTCCGTACACCAATATATAAAGTTTTAAATTTATTTTTTCATTCTCTTGTAAGAAGGCAAGAAAGGAATTGACAACTTCTTTCTTTACTTCCATACAATCACGTAGTGCTGGCTGAATGCAGTGAAGTGAATGCTCCCGCATTGCTTAGAAACTTCATGCAAAGGAACTCAAATCGTGTAACTCTTACCATGTTGTTTTCCTTTTGTGATATCAAATATATGAATATGACGTATTCGGTTTATATATGCCTTGTAATGTCTAGCATGAACTAAAAATCTTTTAGTTGGGATGTTCTAACCTTATAATGATCTTTTAAATAAGTTATTTTGATCATATGTGATGTGTGCATTTTAGTTCTTGTTTTATACTTCTTTCAACACTTATTTTGAGATTGATCACTTAGAATAAGTAGAGTTATAAATACAGACATTGTTTATACTTATAACTCAAGAACTAGTATGGGTAAGTGTTTTAATTAATGAAACTTTGTTAAAACCATGCTAAAACCTAGACATAAGATAGCATAGTCCATAGGGTGATACTGTGGGTACTTAAAATACAGGAGTGAACTTATTTAGCAACTTAGACATAAAAGTTTGTAATGAAACTCTGAAAACAGTGACTGAAAAGCACATTTATAGTGCAACAGCATTCAGTGCAGCTGCATCATATATAACACAATACTAGTGAAAGTGACTTATCTGGTAAAGAGCATCTTAACTAGCATTCTCATTTGACTATATTCTCCATTTATTTAGTTTGTTTACCTTCTGTCTCCACACCATCAATATTGTTTGTTACTTGGTTACTTAATACTAATTTCTCTATCTATTTAAACCTTAAGAATTAATCCAATCCCTGTGGGAACGATACTCTACTTTCACTTTATTACTTGTTGTCGACTGTGTATACTTGCACATTACCTTTTCGCACACCAAGTTTTTGGCGCCGTTGCCGAGGATTGCCATTAATTATTGTTGTTTAGATATATAATGAAAAAAGTGTGCCAGCGTGCAAGGGTGGGTGAGGCACTGGTGCCCATGCAACAAGAGCACAGGAACACGACGCCCTTGCAACAGGAGCACATGAACCTGGCACCAAGGCAACACACGCTAAGGAACCTGGCGCCCAGGAAACAAGCGCACAGGCAACAGGTGCGTAAGGAACCTGGCGCCCAGGCAACAGGCGCACAGGAACCTGGCGCTCAGGAAATAGGCGCACAGGAACTTGGCGCCCAGGAAACACGCGCAAAGGCAACAGGCGCAAAGGCAACAGGGGTGTAAGGAACCTGGCGCCCAGGCAACAGGCGCG